>SZYD01002379.1:0-144253 GCA_009363875.1 Mikania micrantha | reverse complement strand
TATAATTTGCTATAAAAACAAAATACACGTCCAAAAGAACTAGTGGTATAATATTGTAAGTTGATGTAAACTGATGTACGTTACCCTGCTATGTCGATGTAAGTTGGTAAGTTGATGTAAATGACTGTTATGTTAATGTAAGTACATGTAAGTTGTTGTAAATTGATGTAGTTTATTGTAAGTTGATGTAATTTGTTGTAAGTGGAATTTGATGCAGTTGATGTAATTTGTTGTAAGTTTGATGCAATTGCAATTTGCTGTAAACTCATATTACCATAAAACTAAATAAAATCAGTAACAATCCCATGAATAAAAACCATAACAATATGATATATATCAACTTTTTTATCAAAAAACCAAGAAATCAACAGATAAAAACAAGTTTTGAAAAAAAAAAACATGTTTCAATTTGAGAAAACAAATTGTCAAAAAAATCCCCAAATATGTTTGTAAATACAAAAAAAAAAAAATTCCAGTCTTGAAAACCCAGATTCAACAAAAACACGGTTACACACCATTGATGAGATTTAGGAAAATTTTCATTCAAAGAATAATAGATGGAACCTAATTTTATATACAGATGTGATCTTGAACCTAATTGACAGCCTTACTTGTGATGGTGGGTGACGATTGCGGTTTGATTTGGAACCTATATCCACATACAGATATGTTTCGTTGTAGTATAAGTGAGGTGCTCATAGAGTCAATTGAGGGTATTTTGTTTTTTGATGGCATCATCTGCGATTAAACATATCTAATGGGTTCAGAGAGAACGACGAGGATACCAAAATTTCTTTGAATCGATTCAAAATTGTTCGAGGAAATCCATTATTCCGTTGATCGGGGATGTCTTCAACGTCGCCGGTGAAGTGAGCCACATCTTTAGAGATAAGAAGAAGGATTATGTGTTGTTATCCATTCACACCCACATAACCCAGAAAGCAAATTTCAAATTTTTACGTGTGGCTGTTGTCGATCTGTTTGATATTGGTGGAACTTGATTTTGTGATGCTCTTTTGAAAATAGAGAGAGACTGAAAGTGTTTGATTGGAAATTTGAAATGATGATGAAAAAGCAAAAAGGTGACAAAGAGGGAAAAAGTACATATAAAAAGACCAAACTACCCCTTAAACAATTTCAACCATTCATTTTAATCAGAGAAATATGAACCACTCATTTTTTTCTTCACTAAGCCAACAACCAAATCAGATTCGGTTAAACAGTTATCGCAATAATGTAAGGTTAACATTTGATCCTTTCCTTATATATACATATATATATACAATATATATATACGCGCGCTTTTGTGTGGTGAGTATACTCACAAATTGATTGAGTAGGTAAATAGACAAAGTAGGACATGAGCCAATGCATGGCTTTCTTGTCTTAACGTTGCAAGATTTGCACCATCAACCTTATTCTTTGCCTATGACCGATTTCGGTAAAGCGGGCCTTCTCACTGACCTTATCGAAGTGAAACCGAGAGGGACAGATCTTGCTTCTCTCTTGCAGATTTGTAGCAAACGACGACTTCATCCACCGCCACCATGTACATGAGCCACAACTAGGAAAGGGTTGATCATCATCACTTGTTGCTTTATCTTTGGTGGAGGTGAAGAGATTGTTTTAAACGGCCAGTGATTTAAAACTATAATGCTAAGATCCCCGATAGGTTGGCAAATGAGGGTGGTGTGTGGATGATCGTGTCATGGGCGAAGCTTCATTGGGCCATTTTTTTTTTCCGACCTTAATGTTAATTTTTCGGCCGAAATGTTATTTTTAGTTAAAAATAGTGGTTTTGCCCCCTTGTTTTCAAAAATGAACACGTATTCTGGGTTTGAAAAATTTCCGCCACCCTCTCACTTCGCCTAGCTCTGCCACGGATCGTGTAGAAGCTGATAGTTGGGTTTAATATCGTGATAGTGGTGCAGTCTAGCTTTCTTTCGTGGAGATTAATGTGTAAAGGGGATTTAGGGTTTTTTTAGGTGGTTCTGTTATTTGTTAGTTAATTTACTTTCTTTTTTTTTTTTTCTAATACTATGTGTGTATAATGACCATTTAAAAAATATATATGATACAGTAAGTCACAATTGTTACATTTTCTTAAAGAGCAAGAAACACCATTGCAATTTCATAGTAGGTATCATACATGCCATAAGAGCCTTCTTTGTAATTAACTCTTTCTAAAAAAATAAAAAAGTGGTGGTGATGTGAAATAATTAAAAAGATTTATTAACACATACTTCAATTAACAAGCTAACAAGAAGCATGTTAATAACATGAAAAAATAAATTACCAACAGTCTTACATCCGACTACATCCTCTTGATATTTTAGTTGATAAGTTTTGGATTCAATTTCTGTCATGACATCAGGTTGGAGTTACAAATAAAGTGCAACACAATTGGAAGAGTTGAAATTATATCACAAGAACACTCAAACTCGTGTAAGTTTTATATCATCTTAAACGGTCACCCAACTCATTTTAACAACCTTGCTAAAATATTATCCATTTTGCTTACCCTATTTACCACCTAAACCGCTGTAATCATGCAAGAAGTGTGGCTAGAAAAAAGAAGAAAAAAAAAAACCAAATCATGCATGAAACGCACACCAAAGCGCAATAATAATAGTAATATAAAAAGTATATATAATAGATACAGAAAATAAAATAAAAAAATCAGTCCATGGCAACCGCAGACACAAGATTTTTTTACCTGTGAGGTCACTTTTTTTTCAGTGTTTGTAAAAATCGGCCTAGGCGCTAGCGCCCTCCAAACCCTGTCGATTTTGCCCTATGCGGTGCCTAGGCGCTAGGCGGGCCTAGGCGGCCTACTCGGATTTTTATTGACTTTTTTTTGACTTTTTCGGGCAAAAATAGATCAATTTCATGATTATTTAGATATTTCTCAACCAAAAATTTCTTAATATGTCTCTAAAAACATCGAATCCACCACTTAACACCATCGAAATCCATTTCTAACTCTGAACTTTGTGTATGTTTGAACTTTGAAGTACTTGATTTAGTATATTTAAGTTATTTTAAATTATTTTGAGTTATTATATTAAACTATTGATATTGATATATGTATATAATGTATATTTATAAAATTAATATAAAATTCCAATCCGCCTAGCGCCGATTAACCCTAGGCGGTGCCCTCCGCCCGACTGCGTTATAGCGACTTCAACAACCATACTTTTTTTTTTGTATTCCTATTTATACTAACTTAATGACATAGATTTAAAAAAAACATTACAAACAATCACTATAGAAATATAGGATTGTGATCAACTAAATAGTCTCATTATCCTAAAAGCCTAAGAGAGATTATTAACTATTAGATTATGAGATCAAATTAAATGACAAAATTTAAAATTTTAGAGGGAAAGTTGTTAGAGGGTAATTTAGTCATAACCACTTTCCCCCCACATTTTAAAACGTTCATAACTTTTGTATATGAATATTATTTTTTCAAAAAAAATATATCATAAAAACAAGCATTTTTTTATCTTTAAAATGAGTATAATATTGCTACAAAAAAATAAAGTTTTTTCAGCTCATTGTGTCTAATTATTATCATTGGTGTCTTTTTAAAAACGTTTGTGTATAATTGTCCTTTTGTGTTTTTCTTAAAGATAATTGTGTCTTTTTTACTAGGTAATTGTGTCTTTTTTTAAATATCAATGTGTTATTTATACTCATCGTTGTGTCATCCTTGCTTAACATTATGTATTATGTAACATCATTGTGTCTTAAATTGCATATTTATCAAATGCGTAAGGCGCCCTCAAGGCGATTGGTCCTCGCCTAGGGCCTAGGCATTAAGCGCCAAAAAAGCGGGGGCCTAAAGAAAAAAGCGCTCTTTCCAAAAAAATAAATAAATATAAATAAAAAATAAGACTAAATCCAAAAAGTTCTCACTAACTAAACACAATGTTCAAAATATCAAATAGCAAAATCATTCCAAATGAAAAAACCCCTCAAACAAAAAAAGTTTAAACTTGAAAACAAAAAGTTCATAAATAATAGATAATATTTGTTCATAACCAAAGTGGCGCCTACTTTCCTAATTATGTTAACTTATAATTAATTTATATGTTTTTCATAAATTAAAAAAAAAATTTCCAAGTGACGCCTGACTTTCCTAATTATCAAAAGCGAGATTTTATCGCCTGGCTTCAGATTGGAGCCTAGGCCCTCAAGGCGCTCGCTTTTTAATAACTATGTTAAATTGTTTATGAAAACACAATATTGAGCAGAAACAACAAAGACACATTACCTACACAAAAGACCAATACATTTACAAAAAACAAATGACTTGAAAAAAGTCACAATGTATATACAAAAGACAATATTGAGAAGAAACACAAAAGACACAATGTCTATACAAAAGACACAATGTCCATACAAAAGACACAATGACTCGTCATTGTGTCTTTTTTACAGTTATTGTGTCTTTTTAAAGATCATTATGTTATTTATACTTGTCATTTTGTCATCCTTGTTTGACCTTATGTATTATGCAACATTATTATGTCTTCAATTGTTTATTAAACACATCAATGAGCAGGTACACAAAAGACACAATAAGCTGCACAAAAGACACAATGACCTGTACAAAAGACACAATGAACCCAAAAAACAAACTTTTTCTATAGCAAAAAACTATATTAATTTTGAAGATAAAAAAATTTTGTTTTTATGGTAAATTTTATTTCAAAAAATAATTTCGCATGTAAAAGTTATAAAAGTTTAAAGAATATGAGGGAATTTGATAAAAGTCAACAAAAGTAGGCATGACTAAACTACCCTCCAACAACTTGATTTAATTGTAACCATTGATTAATAATCTAATGACTCACGATCCTTCTTAGGCTTTTTAGGTTAAGGGACTTATTTAGTTTAACTTAACCCTAGAAATATATGTACATAAGTTACATAAAATTTTAACATTATTAAAATAGAAAATAAAAGTATATTTTTATAAATCTCTAGACACTTTTTTAAAAAAACACACAATAAGATTTAAACTTCGGATTTTGAAATTAAGAATTGACAATGAAAATTTAAATTGATTGGATTTTCATTAATATTTTAAAAAAAAATATTAGCTTTATTTTAAATTTGGAAGTTTGACTTTATTGTCTTAAATGAAATTAATTTTTAAATTTGTTATATATGCCATGTGGATAGATAAAAAAGACACCACATGACATATGTGATGTGAATAGTCTAGAATAACGGTATGTGGCATTTTTTAATTCTTTTATTTTATAATATAAATAGATATTTGGATCGTGCCTGGGTCGGATTTTGAGGTAATTATGTAATTAAACATGGTTATAGTTTACAATTAAAAAAAAATCCTGATCCCTTTGGACGCAACCCTAAACCTATGTCAAAAGAAGGAGACACGGTTCTCCCAATAACCATTACACTAACTTCAATTTAAAGTTATAAATTCTTTTCAATAACATTTATTAGTTCACTGTTAAAAAACCTACATAGATTATATCATGCTTGCTTGATATGCCAATTTAAAACCCTAGGATATTCACAACAGAACAAATACTATCAAAAAAAAGAAATAATTGAATAAAAGTACCTGCTTAGACCATTTCAGTTCAGTAATTAGCAATGTAAGCCCTTGGATGTACAACAGAAGATTGAACCCATGACCATCTCCATGTAGAAGCAAGCAAAAAAGGATACATAACCAATTTTCTCAACAGTAAAACCATTCTCACATTACACAATCAATAAATTTGTCTTTTCACAACATTTCATAAACCTCAATGCCTTTCGGATGCCGGTTAACTTTGTCTTTAATGAATTGTTTTTCTGAGCAAGCAAGAATGGTGCTTATAGCCATACTATTAGTTGACCTTGCTCTTTTAGCCAATTATAAAACATACACCTAAGCTTAACCTTTTCTATAGCGTAAGATAATGAAGACGGGTATGCACATATAGCAGACAATGGGTACCCTAAATGGTTGACCAGAAAATCAACCTTCATTTCAAGTAAATCTCTAGTCTGGTTAACAATTTGAGGTGATGATTTCACACATTTTCCTTCACATCTTTTCGGTCAAACCCTGCGTTGACCAAACAATCGAATCTTTCTTGAAGTTCCCCTGCTCTCCCACGAAATCTTTTTAGGGCCCGTTTCATCTCGTTTGAGTTTTCGACAAATCCCAAATCTAATAAGAACTTTGTCTTATCTAAAGTACACTCTTTGGATGGTGGAAGTGGTGTTACCTTTGTTCCAATGGCTAAATTCTTTAATTCTTCTGGGTTTTCTTGATTATTTCACAAAGTCGTTTTTTCCCAGAATTCAAGCATTTAAAGCCGTTTTCACACCCTTTAAACAAAACGAGCCAAGTATATGGGGATGTGAACAAAAAAGCTTCGCAATGTTGTCAACATCCATTTCAATTTTGACAAGAAATCATATGAACGCCTTAAATTCAAAACTATTCCTGGATCCTCGATTCTGGAAACTGAGAAAATAAGGATAGGATATCGTTCTTGGAGGCTCCAAATTTGAGTAAGAAGCTGATAACTGAAATTGTTGTAATACCTGAATCTTGCAATAAAATGGTGGGATGTTTGCAAATTAATCTTCCTAAAAACTCGTTTTCACAGCCAAACTTTCTCAATAAACACAAAAGTACAAGTATATGTTTCCAATTGTAAGATTCTTCATCTGATAAATGCTCAAGAAACAACCATTCACAATCCCTATAGTCTTTAATTCCATTACAACCTTAACAACTCATTAGTTTTCATCTCCAATAAGAACAGAAGGACACAAGCCCACAAGTTTAACAACAGCAGATCGATCAAGACCTATGTCTTCAAGATCATGAAGTTGTGACAACAAAACCCCATCATTAGATCTAAAAACTTCTGTAACTTCCTTATAAATCTTGCCTATCTTTTTAGGAGGAAAACCATAATGACACAGCACATGATAATTCTCTAACAACACACTGTCATCACTTAAAACATCAAATTACGAGGCAAAAGTGTTGAAAACTCGCATGGTTCCAAACCCATGCTCTCAAAAAATGCTCAAATTCATTAATCGGATGGTACCGCGGAGCAAGAATCGGGTCACAGATTGTCCAATATTTTCTTTATTTTCAACCCCTTTTAGCAACTTTTCAAGAAACCTAGGTGAATTACGACTTATATTTTCTGCATCCATAAACTGTAAACTTCTAGTAGAATGCAAATAATCTAACACAGCATCTTCAGCTTCTCGACAATCTACACGCGACCACGAACTGACATTTCCGTCATATGTAACACTCTTCCATCTTGGACCATTTTTGGGCTTACAAGCTGCTTTTGTTTCTATAAATCCTAGGGTTTTGGATCGCAGGAAGTGACCCAGATGTAAATTGGTTTTGAACTCGAATTAGCTACAACCCATCTTAGAAAAAATCGATTTCTTAAGATTCCGGATATGATACATGAATAATATCAGTAATTTTGACAAGATACCGATGATTATAAGCTTCAAGATATTGATAAATTGGTTTCTGTGTATAAGTAGATGCAGAGGCTACATAGATAAAGATTTACCTTGTAATTGAAAATGTTTTTGTTGGTTGCATTGATCTGATTGTCGTGATTATTGGAGCGTATGAAAATCTGCAGTGGTAGCCATTAGAGTGGCTCACAACGAGGTTTTCTGGGTTCGAAGCTCTGGTTGTCGTTTGACAATTTTGTAATTATTTTATTTATGTCCTTCAATTATTAATTGAAGACAAATAAACCCTTGTGGCATATGAATTTTCATAAACTCCCCTCTTGTTTTGTGCATGTTCAAATGTGTTCTATAAGCCTTATTAAAGAAACGAGTACAACAAGCATGGTTGTATATTTTAAAACGAGATTTTAAGGTCTTATGATAAAGAAACGAACTCGTAGTGGATTTCGCCGAAAGGCTGTTCGAATGCATGCAGAAATTTAACAGCCTTGGATGTAACCCCTGAAATTATACGATATATGTCATTGCAAGTTTTGAGTGTAAAACGAAATAAAATAGTCAACAATAAAATGAGGGGTTAAATTAGTATCTTAGGGAGTAAGATTTGAGAGGATTAAATACCCTAAAAGCCCTTTTTCATGACCATGATTCGGCCACAAGAAGAGTAGGAAAGAAATTCCAGTTTTATGGAGACCTAGTCTCGGAGTTCAGACGATCCCCGAAAATCTAACCGTTGGAATATTCTCAAATTTTGATAGAAGCTTTACAACACTTGTAGGAAGATCGTCACATTAAGTTTTCGAGTTTAGGATATGTAGGTCTGGTATTAAAAGTCGCGAATAGAGCAGTGATTATGGAAAAACTCTATTTTTTCTCCCTTTTCATTAGAGAACATGATGGAGAATAAACTTAAAGCACTTAAGGTATAACAAACATGTTGGCAAATTAACTAGTCAAACCTAACTAGGCTGTAAACGAACCGAACGAACACGAACGAGCCCTTGTTCGTGTTCGTTCATTTAACTTTTAACTTGTTCACGAACGGTTCACGAACACTAACCGAACGAAATTCTTGTTCGTGTTCGTTCATCAAGGAATTTAGCTTGTTCACGAACGTTAACGAACATATTATTTAAAGAATAAAAATCAACATTCTTAATCTCAAGCAATAGAGATAATCATATATAAATATATATTAAAATATTATAGTATTAAACTAATAATAATTTAAATATTATGGTATTAAACTAAAAATTAAATATACAACACATTTAATGAATAAATATGATAATGACCTTACTGAACATAAACGAACGTAAACGAACATGTTTCCAAACGTTCATGAACACACAATGAACGAACACGACCTCTCTCTCTGTTCATGTTCGTTCATTTAACTAAACGAACGAAATTTCTTGTTCGTGCTCGTTCATTTATTAAACGAACGAACATAACACTAACTTCCCGCCGAATGGTTCACGAAATGTTCGCTGAATGTTCGGTTCGTTTACAGCCCTAAACCTAACATAAACTTTAACATGAGATGAGCTCCAAATTATGTCAGTCACGTGAACTCAAGCATGACACATGTATTTGTTATTTGCACGAACACATAGTAACCAAGTGATTCTAGCCTAATGGTTACCCCCTTGACTTCCCAATGGGAGGTCTTGGGTTCGAATCCGGGCTGAGGCATATTTGCTGAAGCAAGGTCAGAGGGTTTACCCAGTTGTGGGGTTCCTCCTGGGGTGGGCTCGGGCATACGCCCCAGAGCGTCAAATCCGTGGGAACGGTTGAAATCTCGTCTTGGGTGTCGTTGTACCAAGCCGTTCAAAAAAAAAAAACATAGTAACCACTGACATTACCAGTTATTACTGATTGCACGTACAATTGCTAACATAAGTTGGCGCTAGTAGTAGGTGGTTTACGCTTTATATGTCATTAATGTACTATGCTCCTATTAATTGTAGTTACCTTTGGTGTTTGATTTCTAATGATGATCATTTGGCATTAAAAATCAATTAACACTCATCAACAATATATATTGATGATTAATTCCTATGAAACTTTCATTTATTCCTTGAATCTCATCACGAGGCTACCATCTGAACCTCAAGTGGACATCCCTTTTGGAACCCATATGGTCCAGGGGGTTTCGAGTTCTTAGGTTCACGATTTTGTAATAGCCTTGTACAAACACGTACTCTATGTTTTCTTATGTAATAATAATGAAGGATTTAAAATAAAGTATTTGTTGCCGACTCAACAAATAAGAAAAAATTCAGACAAAAATCTTTTGAAGCCAAAGACAGATTTAGTATTAAGTTTTTGGTTCATTTTTAAACTAAAATCAAATTTAGTTTTCGGTCCATAAATAACTAACAAGAAATGATATCATTTCAAATTTGAAAAATAACTACTTTTCAAGAAAACTTGTTTAGTTCCACTCCTGAACCAAATAACTAAAAATTGTTTTCTGAATACTATAAAACTGAAGTGAATATAGTTGTCTCACTCTCAATATTTAACAAACCAGACCATTGTCTTCACACCCTTTCTAATCCATGTGGGATTTTGATATTGCACATTCTAACCTGTGGTGGTATATTATAGTCAAATCTCTTTAAACCTAATAAAAATTAAAAATAGCCTAAAATAACCTATGTTTGTAATTTTAAATGTCCATAAAAACCCATTATAGAACCAGTGGGCTAGTTTAGCAAGCCCTGCCTAACTAACTGGTCTACATGAAAATATGAAACATACATAAAGGATTAATTTTGGGCTTAAAAACAGGCCCATGTAGTATGGTTTGCTTTAAAAAAATAAATAAAAACAATAAATAAAATAGAACATGGGTGATGCCAATGCTTATATGGCCTCTTTGTTAGTTGTTCTTCGTATCATATAATAATATTAACCTTAGACGTATGAGGCGATATGATTGAAAGCATACTCTTCCATCATCAACATTTTACTTTTGTAAAAGATGAAGACACGAAAACTAAAGTTTTAGTGCATGTGAACAGTGCGGAGCTTCAGAAAAGCTCGGAGGGGGCCGAAGGTTTTTTTTGGAAGAAAAACGGAGGGGGCCGAAGGATTTTTAGGAAGAAAACGAGAGAAACCGAAGGATTTTTCGACGAAATACTACTAAATCAACTCTTCTGGCCGGAAAAACAGGGGGGGGGGCCGAGGCCCCCTCGGGCCCTCAATAAGCACCGCCCCTGCATGTGAACACATGATCGAAACTAACCCACTCAAACTCGAAGATAACAAATGTACATAGATAAAGTATCATGTCTTTATGACATAAGTGGTTAAAGTACTAGATTTCTAAAATAATATATGAGCATCCGCAATTTGTCGTTTTCATTTCACAACCTAAATTGAGTATCAAAGACCAACTGATCTAACAATAGTCCCATAAATTTTCTTATGAAACTATATCATGAGTTAGAGTCTTTTCTAGAGAAATAATTTACTTCAGGTTAAGCCGGAGAGTTTTCCATGTTTATGACTTCTTCTCGGGCTGAGTGTATCAAACCATCACACTAACATTCTTCAAGACAAAAGGGTGATTTTAGTTGTCCGGACATTTGCTGTAAATAATAGTAACAACAACAACAACAACAATAATAATAAGGATTTATTGTAGAAATATTACGAATTTTTTTGTTCTAGGTGATTTAGAGTGCATGCATGGAAATGGGTGCTTCGAAACCGGTTTGGTTTCTAGGGGTTCCACTACTTGGAGTAGCAGAAGTAGCTGACATGGGGAATAATGACATGGTGGAAGTTTGGAAATTGCCACATGTGCAGGTTCCGCTAAATGGGTTAAATTCGTAATTAGTGTTGACCATGTCATCCACATCCGCTACTTGAAGTAGCGGATCACCTATTTCCAAAAACTATTCTCAAACCACCTAAAATCCATGGACGGAAGTTGAAACCACCTAGATAAAAAAAAAATTCCACAAATATTACACAAAATGCTTTCATCATGTACACATGTATTAGTTTTCATGTACATGTGTATTAGTTTTACACCTCAAATGAACACACAAATATCACTTTGTGATCCATGTTAGCCAGTTGTCACATGAGGTTGCGTCTTATTTCAAACATGTATGCCCTAAACCTAAGGAACCCATTTCTTGTGCCATAAGAAATTTAAATTATGTTTAATCCACAAAGAAATTCATAATTAATTTTGTACGTTTTTAAATACACACACTATGAATTAAAACATAAATAAATAATGAATAAAATAATGGTCAAGATCTATAAAGGTGGGTTTAGGTTTTTCGAAGATGTGGGAAGTTGTAATAAGTTAAAGGGTGATGTCCACAATCTTCCTTTTTGTGATTTTTGAGATGTATCAATCTTTAGCTACGTACATATGTGAAAATCAAATATTCTTTTTGAATATTAATGAAGTTCGAACTTAAAGTAACAACAAACAGAATTTGTGGGTCGGGTACTATTTGACCCGTTTTATTATATGATCATGCGAGAAGATGAATGTAAATAGGGGGTGTAATATATTTGAAGTCATGTTTTTAGTCATATTGTTTGATGCTTTGTTTTGGCATTTGAAAAATAAACAAATAAATCTATTCTAATAAATAAAAACTTTTAAGAACATATGTTGTATTCTTAGATCACCGTAAATATGGTTTCTCATATCTATCTCATATTAAATATTTATATGACATTTTTTTAATTTTAATTTTTTTCTTCTATTTCTTATATTAAATATATGATTTTTTACTTGTTTGAATATATTATATTCACATACTTTTGATGTTACCCATATTAACCATATTGTGTTAAGGTATTACATATCTTTACATGTTATATGTTATGATGCTACATATTTTAACTCAAAATACAATAACTATCAATCAAACAAACTTATTTTTGTTGCTTTATGTATCCATTGATCGGTTCAATTCCTTCGTGTTTAATCTCATGTTCTTGATCCATTTGAATAAGCCCTTTCGTGTGTGCCGGCTTATATTCGAGGAGATATGAATGAGATACGTATGCTCAAAAACGAATGCTTGAAAAGAGTCAAGAACAAACATGCAAGTTATTTTAGTATAAGGGTCACGCCTTACCCTACGGTAAAACAATAATAAATTATTATGAAACTGTAGAACTCGTGTGTGCCTGCAACCCACAAACATGACTATTGAACAAAACTTATCAAGTCATTAAAACGAGGTTTCGTTTCAATCTTCAATATATTCGACCTAATTTCTCATGCAAGTGAATTTTGTTTGAACACATTAAACCATATAGTTAAATTTGATGATCTATATATTAAGGTTTGTTGATAATGTTTTGTAAGGTCGACTCACGCATATAATGTATAAATGTTTGGCACTCAAGGGACAAAAGTAACATTGTACTAATTTTAACGTTATTTTACTTATTTTGTGAAAATAAAGTTAAAATTATTGGGATGATTAACTTTAAACGATAATTTGAGCCGAATACTTCCTCGAAGCAGCATCTCCATCCCAGCTGGGACAGTGGTAAGGTCTGTCTCTATCTTCCTAAACCATACTAAAGAGTGATAATATAATAAGTAAATTTATTTGTTTATTTTGTATGATCGATTCTAGACATATGCAAGGTGGGTGACCGTCAAGCCCATTCTTTAGGGTCCAAAATTTATAAAATATATTGTTATATATCTTATACGTATATATTTTTTTAGATAAAAGTTATAACTAATTTTAAACACAACGTATTTTAGTTTAAGCCCAATGTGTTATTAACATTTAATTTATTTTAGGCCGACTTAACATTTAAGCAATGGTTAGTTTATTTATATTTTTATAATTCTTATGTATAAATCATTTTTTTATATATGAGTTATTAATTTTATATTATGGAAGCTTGTTTACTTAGGTGATCCGGATCTTATATTTTTAAAGAAATCACGGATAGCAACTTGACATTTTCATTTATATGGTTCATGCTAATAAATCGGGCACTTGGGCTAAATACGCCACTTGTTGGTTCATTTCCATTAAATTATACGCAATCGAAAGGCAGAAAGAATTTGAGAATACCGAGTAATTAACCTATTACTATTTATGTAATATTACATACTTTATCAAAAAATGATTTTATGTATTGCGTTAAACAATTGCACAACCATCAAAAATGCCATCTGTCATGACCACCGGCAAACTCGGTAACTTGTTCCGGTTAGAGGTTTTCTTGTCGAAAATGTCACATTTGATTTCTGGGCGGAATTGATGATGCAGCTACTTTGGGGCCATATATCTTCTGTATTGTCAAGAGATGAGGTTGTCCGAGATGATGATGATGGCAATGAAGTGGTGTGTGAGGGTGTTTTTTCGGCAGGGTTGTTGGAATGTCTAGGGTGGGTATTAAACCTTTCGGGCGGACCACCATTGTAATTTATTGAAGTTAGAAACCATCAATTACATTTGCTATATATTACTTTTTCGAACGGCTTCAGACTGAACGACTGATTTAAGACCGAACGGGCACACATCTAAGGGCAGGCCCAGTCGTCACCCCTTCACCCACCAGATAAGCGGGAACCGGATAAATCCGTAAACCCTCTCCCCTGCTCAGATTTGAACCCCTGACCTCAATGAGGTTCAACTTCTCCCCTTTATTGCAATACCGCTAGGCTAGAAGCCCTTTGGTTAATTGTTATATATTACTAATTGATGGTCAATAAAATATGTTGTTTACTTATTATATGCAAACATACATACATATATATATATATATATATATATATATATATATATATATATATATATATATATATATATATATAGGGCATGGAATTTTTGATAACCCTCATCTTTTGTTACAACCCATTAACCATAATCCAATGGTTACTTGAAAAAGGTAAATGCATAGGATCGTGCCACGTGTCAATTCCTTTGTCTTTAGTATGAAGGGCATTTAGGACATTTGTTATTTATATAAAGTTTACCCCTTTTTTAAACATTCATAACTTTTTTATACTATATTATTTTTTAAAAAATTGCACCATTATACTCGTCTCATTTTTCTCTTTAATTTCGTTATAGTCTCGACTAGTTTTTTTTTTTTGTGATGTCATGTATTTACATCATTGTAACGAGCTTAATGATAGCAAATCAATTAGAAATTTTTTCCAACAATGGTAAATTACAGTAATGTAACACAAAATGAAGTAATGTAACACAAAATAAAGTAATTTACAATAACATAATTAACGGTGACGTAACACATTATTTACAGTGATGTAATTTTCTCTTTAATTCCCATTATAATGTTGACTAGTTTTTTTAATTTTTTTTCTCATTGCCCATTATTAACATCGATATAACGAGCATAAATATAACACACTATTTTAATTTTTTTCTAACAATGATAAATTACAGTGATGTAATTAATATAACACATTATTTTACTTTTTCTCTAACAATGATAATTACAATGATAAATTACAGTGATGTAATATAACACATTATTTTGATTTTTTTCTCTAACAATGATAATTATAGTGATGTAATTTATCATTGTTCGAAAACATTTCAAACTAATTTGTTGTATTTAGGCTCGTTACAAATTAGGGATGAGCAAAAAGCAAAAAAAAAAAAAAAAACCGAACCGAAACCGAATTAACCGAAAAAACCGAACCGGAACCAAATTAACCGAAAAAACCGAAACCAAATTTTACGTCAATGTAAATTACATCACTGTAATTTATCAATTTTAAAAAAGTTTTAATTAAATTTGTTATATTTAAGCTCGTTACAAAGATGTAAATATATGGCATCTAAAAAAAGTAAAAAAAATTAGTCGAGACTATAACGGAATTAAAGAGAAAAATGAGACGAATACAATGGTGCAATTTTTTAAAAAAAATATATTATAAAAAAGTTATTAATGTTTAAAAAAGATGGGAGGAAAAACTTATACAATGGTGCAATTTTTTTAAAAAAATAATATATTATAAAAAAGCTTATATATATATATATATATATATATATATATATATATATATATATATATATATATATATATATAGGGAAGGGTATAAAAAATAACCCTCATCTTTTGCTACAAACTAATAACCCATTTCAACCAATCATAAATTTACACATAAGCTTTTCATTAAAATATTAAAAAGGGCATCCTAGTCATTTTACCCCTTATAAGTTTTCCCCCCTCTTTTTAAACATTAATAACTTTTTTATAATATATTATTTAAAAAAAAAATTGCACCATTGTATTCGTCTCATTTTTCTCTTTAATTCCGTTATAGTCTCGACTAATTTTTTTTCTTTTTTTAAACGCCCTATATTTACATCATTGTAACGAGCTTAAATATAACAAAATTATTTGAATTTTTTTAAAAATGATAAATTACAGTGATGTAAGTTACATTGACGTAATTTATCGTGATGTAATTTACATTGACGTAGTTCGGTTTCGGTTTTTTTCGGTGAATTTGGTTTAAATTACAGTGATGTAATTTACATTGACAACAAATAGTTTAAATTTTTTTCGAACAATGAAAATTACATCACTATAATTATCATTGTGAGAGAAAAAAATCAAAATAATGTGTTATATCATTACACACTGTAATTTATCATTGTAATTATCATTGTTAGAGAAAAATAAAATAATGTGTTACGTCACCGTTAATTATGTTATTGTAAATTACTTCATTTTGTGTTACATTACTTCATTTTTTGTTACATTACTGTAATATACCATTGCTATAATTTTTTTTAATTAATTTGTTATTTTTAAGCTCGTTACAATGTTGTAATACATGACATCAAAAAAAAAAAAACTAGTCGAGACTATAACGAAATTAAAGAGAAAAATGAGACGAGTATAATGGTGCAATTTTTTTTTTTAAAATAATATAGTATTAAAAAGTTATGAATGTTTAAAAAAAAGGGTAAACTTTACTTAAATAACAAATGTCTTAAATACCCTTTATATTAAAAAAAAGAAAAAAAAAAAGAATCTGACACGTGTCACGATCCTACACACTTACCTTTTTCAAGTAAACCATTGGATGATGGTTAATGGGTTGTAACAAAAGATGAGGGTTATCAAAAATTCCATCCCCTATATATATATATGGGTAAGGAGTGAATGAGAACCCATAGTTATTGAGATAACCCATAAACTCAATTTGATTGGTTGTCTAAATTAATAAATTGAAATGTGTGGTCTATATTAAATCTGGGATAAATGAGTGGTGGAGATTTCTCTAAGGGTATTTTAGAGATTTGTATGGTGTACTTGATTTGATTTTTTAATAAAAGTTTACCCCCCAATTTTTTAAACCTTCATAACTTTTATATACATTATTATT
The DNA here is from genome assembly GCA_009363875.1 of Mikania micrantha. Lineage (NCBI taxonomy): Eukaryota > Viridiplantae > Streptophyta > Magnoliopsida > Asterales > Asteraceae > Mikania > Mikania micrantha. Next base: position 127,368 of record SZYD01002379.1, on the reverse strand, counting down.
TTTTTAAAAAAATTACACCATTAAATTTGTCACATTTTTATCTTTAATTCAAGTATATTTTGTCAAAAAATTTTAAAGTTTTCGAAATTACACTGATGTAACGAGCTGAATTTTTTCAAAGTGTTCGTAATTACACTGATGTAACGAGCTGAATTTTTTCAAAGTATTCCTAATTACACTGATGTTATGAGCTGAATTTTTTCAAAGTGTTCATAATTACACTGATGTAACAAGTCGTTACACTGATGTAACGAGCGTAACTTATTATTTTTTTTACGTTACAATTATCTAACTTTCTATCTTATTTGATATAAATTTATCTAATTAACTAAATTTTATAATAAAAAATAAGTTTGTAAAATATATTTAAGATGAGAGAAAAAAATTTGATGGAAAATTTTTGAAAAAAGAGAAATTATTGTACTTATGTTTTTTACGTTAGTGTAATTACGAACACCCGAAAAAATTTTGGCATGACTATAATGAAATTACGAGAAAAATATGACGAGTTTAATGGTGTAATTTTTATAAAAAAATAACGTAGTATAAAAAAGTTATAAGTGTATAAAAATCAAGGGGGGAACTTAATTTAAAAAATAGGAAAATAGATGGTTTTTTAAGAGTGTGACACTTGTCACTCTTGTATTAAATCTGATTTTTGTAATTACACAAAAGACTATAATGCCCTTTGTATTAAAAGTTAATTAGTGACACATGTCACCATTAGATTAAATCTTGGAAATTTGAACCATTGGATGAGAGTTATTGAGTTCTCTCAATTATGGAGGGTTCTTATATGATCCATTCCCATATATATATATATAATATATATATATATATATATATATAATATATATATATATATATATATATATATATATATATATATATATATATAGGCAAGTTACATCTCAAAACGTTATTAGAAGATAAGGAGGAACACACTAAAAGTCTAAAAGCACCAGGAAACGAATCTTATTGTGGGGATTTGAAGTCTTTAGTTAAATCTTGTGTTATTAAATGAAATGCATAAAAAATTTGGGTATAGATCACTGAAAATCATGTCTAAAACATATATTTATTTATGAGGTTAAAACACCCCAGTGCAACATATCAGTTAAATAAAAAAAATTAAAAAACAATTATTAATAATAATTTAATAATTTTAACATGTTTAAAAAATGGAATAGATGATATACAAATTTCAAATTTAAAACCTATATTATTTTAATATTAAATTTTTGTTACATATCTAAATTTATATGAAATATTTAGAGATGTATATTTTAATATCATTAATATTTATTATTATTATTTAATAAATGATAGAAGTAGGAGAAAATAACAATAATATGACATGAATGTATGACATGTGTTCTATCATTCAATAATATAAAAAGAACAAAAAGAAACAAGTTAACAATTACTAGAATATCACATGTCACTCTCGCAAATTATTAATTTGTATTGATAAAATAATATTTCCCATCTATATTAATGTATATTTAAATATTTTCTAACTATAATTTTTCTCAGTTCCATGCATATATATATAAAAAAAGAATCATGATCTATGTTAACATTTTTCATCCGTCTAAAATTCATGTTTAATTAAAGTTATTACACGTACGCAAAATGATCTTTATCATAATTTAACATATAATAACAATTTTTAGATACTCCTATATATTGTTTTATATTTAATACATAAGTAAACTTTTTTAACTGTCTCTTTATGTCTTCTCTTAATATGCGTGATTAACTTTTATATATTAATTGTATCCATATATTTATCATATTTATTTAAAATTAATCATGTATCGAGTGTGCCTGTATTATAATTATGTATTATTTTTTATAATTATTTCATAGAATAGTTCTATCAGATTATTAAAATAAACATCAGATCAAACAAATATAAGTTTATTTGTTTTATAATATTATCTAATGGTAATAAATAGTAAAAAAAATGTATATAAATATACGGCGTAGTTCAAGGCAACATCACACGGCTGTATCTTTGATTGCAAGCATTCCTTCTCTATATTAATGTTATATTGTCAGAATGGAAATATCTCTTTTTTTATTTTAATAATTATATCCAGGCATCCCATTTCATTAATCCCCACATCAGTTATGTGGACTCACCCTCATCATTTTTAAATAAAAAAATTTCTAAAATATCCATATATAATTTACAATTTGTGTCACATTTTGTACATTTATCAATACTTGTCACAAAATACCTATCCACTAATGTAGACGTGTATTTACACATATCATCAATCGAAAGAAGTCACCTGGCATTTACGATCACCACACCCTTAAACAGAAGTCTTTAAACAATATTTAATAATTTATTCATTGTCTCATAACCCGTATATGAACGGACATTTTGTGACGAGTATCGGTTAAATAGACATTATGACACAAAATGTTAACTATGAACATTTTGAGAATTTTTTTTAATAACTCTCCAAGTCGGTATAAAATGGAAGATTATGACACAAAATGTTAACTATGAACATTTTGAGAATTTTTTTTTCATAGATCATACTAACCAAATCAATTTTAAATTTTTTCCTTTTCATGATTATTTATTTTAAGGATGAAATGTTATATGATAAAATAAAGGTTTTCGGTGAAACTCTTCCATATATGTGTGTGTGTGATAAAATATTTTTCAATTCACTCTTATTGCACTAACTCAAATAATTCTGCTAAGATCAAATCAATATTTGATTTTTTAACATTATTGTAAGACATTAGAATATTTTTCTTTTATGTGTTTGTGTAAATTAATCATCGTTTAACAGTTAACATCGTGGTAAGTTTTTGACTCATCATTGTACCTGTTTAGATCCAAAAACTTATAATGATGTTAAATCTTTAATGGTTATAAATTTACATATATATATAAAAGAAAAAAAAGTGTTCTATATGTGTTACAATGATGTTTAAAAAAATCAAAGATTTGAATTCATTTTGACAGTGTTTTTTGAATTGGTACAATAAGAATGAGCCAAAATCGTTAGTTATTTAAACCACATGTCTACGTTGATAGAATATGATATTTTAGTTTGAAAGAGTTAAAATGTGTGAGTCATCAAACAAAGAAATGCTAATAATCTACTGGTCTGCTGACATATGATCTTTATTTTTATTAAAATTTTGCGAAGTACAAATCTTATAAATAAAAAACGGACTCTCATATTTTCTGAAATTGAAACCTAAAACCAAACGTAATAAAATAGGTCTCGCATTATTCCAATATCGGATTTAAGTAGCAGCATGTATGGTTTCTAAGTTCTTTTAATTTGACATTCCTGAAAATGAAAAAAATAAAATAAAAGGAAAATTATGTAAAGGTTACATGTTGACGCGAGCGTAAATTATTTTTTTATAAAACAACATTTATATAAAATGTAAGGGAAAGATCAAATAAAAAGAGCTTTTTGCCTAAGAAGAATGAGAACTAATAAGAATTGACACGTGTCACATAATTTAGGTATAAAATCTTATTTTTTATACTAGATTTTTATTTTTTTTGTACTAGATTTGTTATATATTTTTTTATACCGGATTTTTATGGTTTTTTGTATTATATTTTATTTTTTTTGTACTGGATTTTTTTTGTACTAGATATTTGATTTTTGTACTGGATTTTGTTTCTTTTTGTACTGTATTTCGTTTTTTGTACTGTATTACTGTTTTATGATGACACGTGTCAAATTTCTATTGCTTCTTACTCTTCTTAGGCAAAAATCTCTTCTTACTGGATCCAACCCCATAAAATGTATGAGTTTATATGTCATTTAATAATTATAGAATCATAAACATGACAATCTTGACCAAATGCAAGATAAATATGTTTGTTTGGGTGAATAATTATTGTATTTTGAGTTGAAATTGCATGGTAGCACCATATCATAGAACGGATTAAAATGTGTAACTTCTTAACACAATACGAGTCAAGATGTAAGTTAAAAACTTAAATGAATAGAATGGATTCAAATATATAATAATTATTAATAAGATGTTTGCGGAAAAAATCACGAAAGATTCCGTAAATAAATTATTTGTTACTTACAACTCATTTTAACTTAAACTAAATTGAAACTTCTTTAAAAACAATTCATTTAAACCCAATTGTTTGCTTAAAACTCATCTTGAACTTTACCAATTCTGACCCAAACCTGTATTACCCGTTACTCAACCTGACTTGTCCTGCCTAATTTGTCAGGCTTAATGCTACATAATCTTCCCTATTTATTTTCAGTTATAAAGTGTTCAAATATGACCCTACCGTCTTCATCCTTTTCATATTTATAGGTTTTCTTTAAATCTTTAATTGTCACGTCTAGTCTGGACATGTGAATATGTCGTCTTTATGGTATGTGTCCTCATCAAGGTCGAAGACAAATTGTTCTATGAACCAAAACTTGGCCAATATGCATTGGTGGAGGTTTTAAGGGGCCCGGGGGTGCCCCGGCCCCTGCGGTTTTTCTAACCAGAAGTCCCGATATAGTAGTCTTCGGTCGAAAAATTTTATAAGTATTTAGCCTGACCCCTTTGGTTTTTCTTCATAAAATTCCTTAGGCCCCCTTGGATTTTAAAAAATAATAAAGTTGAACTAATATTGTAAATTTTAACATTACATTTAAGGGTTCACAGTATCGGACTATCGGTTGTTATCTTGTTCATTAGCCAATCTTAAGTTTATATATTGTTTTGGGTCTTAAAAATTAAAATGGGCCTTAACTATTGAACATTACATATTTCAATAATCGTTTTTGCAAAGGAAATTGCTGAGAAGTTTGATTCGGAGTGTATAATCAATGAGTTCAAAGAGCTTAAAGGTCGTCGTGTTGAATTGTGATTCTTTTTCCGGATACTCACCTTTTCGTTTTAAACATTTTGTCTTGTTTGATACGAACATATATATATTTTTTAGTAGAACAAATATTTGATATTTTAAACTTTAAATTATTTGACCCAACCCGAATAATCATATGTCGACCTGAATTTTAGCCCGAAACATAGCGATAAGGAAAAGTTTTTGCCCCGTAACTGCCAATATGTAAGCATCGAATTAAGCCATAAAGTAAACCTTACAATCCACATTTTATACCAACTAGAAAAGTTCCCATGAGAGTTGTGTAGTGAACTCCGCAATCAAACACAAATATCAAAATACAGAATTATAAAACATATTGTACTGGTTATTGGTTTGAGGAAACCTCAAAAATAGATATACGGGCTATCATTCTAACTTAAAAACCTAGAATGTCAAGAAATTTAATTGAGATCTCAAATCATAACAATTAAAAACGTTAAAAAGTGATACCGCTAGTAATAAAAACTTTAGAATAATTTACGACACACCGAATACCAAAATACATAAATCAAAACATACATACAAAAACATGTTAGAACGGCTATTACTCTGACGTCATAAAACTCAAAAGTGTTCCATTTTGTGAGAGAGACAATTGATAGTGTGTGTACCAAACATAATTGTAAAAAACCAATGTTGTCATATCAAAAAACTTAAAACGTACCATGTTGAATTGTTACCGTCAATTCTTTAAAACAATAAAGAAATTAAAGAAAGGGTAAAAACCTAGAAGAAAAAGAAAATAAAACAAAGTTAATATTTCCCTCCTTTTAAATTATTATATTAATTAATAATAACAATAATAATAACGACAGTGATAACATAAAAGACAGTGAGATAGAGAGACACGTACACATATGTTCAAATATAGAAGTGACTGAGATAAGAAATTAAGGCATTCGTATATACGCACATAACTTTCAAACAAGAACTACTAAATCATTAAAAGATTATTTTAAAACATGAGAATCAGTTTTTCATTGTCAATATATGTTTATGTTTTCATAAATAATATATATATATAGGGGATGGTTCCTTTGTTAACCCTCCCTTATTGCGGAAACCCGTGTTAACCCGGCATTTTTTGCCCGAATCTTTGTTTTCTCTTTTTCATGGTTTTTGTTATACATAAATAGGGGGGTTTCTTTTTGTGTTTTTGCTAATTCATCACCGTTTAAAAATTATTTACAACCGTAAGTAAGTGTAAGCTACTTACATTTAGTGTAATGTAATTTACAACTGTAAGTAAGTGTAAGCTACTTACATTTAGTGTAATGTAAGTAACTTACACTTACTTACGGTTGTAAATAATTTCTAAACGGTGATGAATTAGCAAAAACACAAAAAAGAAACCCCCCTATTTATGTATAACAAAAACCATGAAAAAAAGAAAACAAAGATTCGGAAAAAATGCCGGGTTAACACGGGTTCTCGCAAAAAGGGAGGGTTATTACTTGATCATTCCCTATATATATATATATATATATATATTATATATATATATATATATATATATAGAACGACAATTTTATAGAATAATAACGTATATTTCTCAACTCTAATTTCATATATATTAAAGGCAAAAGTTAAATTACATATATCACCTTATCTTATAATTTTTCTTTAAGTAAATATATTTAATTTAAAACTTTAGATAAGATGATATAAGTAATTTAAAATGTAAGGTAAAGAGATATATGTAATTTATTTTTAAATCGAGTATATACATAATTTATAAAGTTTATATAAAGACATGACCCTAATTTTACTCACTATCGAACGCACGATACATCCAATATCAAAAACTACAATATGTTTAATTAGTGACAAATATATGTATTGTTTGAATATGCCAAATTCATTAAAAAAAACAGACGGATCTCTGAAAAGTGAAAACAACAAAATTGGCCAGATTACAAACAAGAGATTGATAATATATGTCATATAGAAATAATTAATTATATTTAAAGATAATATATATACTTGAAGTTAAATCATATTTATATTCTGTAGATTTTTTATTATTTAATTAAAAAGAAGAAAGATATTGTAGTAGTAATTACGGCGGGGAATCGGCCATATTTACCTCATCGAGTTACACAGACTGATCGTCCTTTTTATTTTGTTTCTTCGATCTGATTCCCATGTGAATTGTGAAGTGGACCACCTTTTTTAGTTTTATCTATTTTTATGTTTATTTTGTTTGACTCATTTTACCATAAAATTTAGAATATTATTTTAAATAAATCAAGCGCCTTCCTATCGGTAGCACCCTTTAGCTGCTCTCTAATTTTTTTTTTTATTTTTATATGAAAAAAAAAGGAAAACCAAGAACCCTATAAACCTAAATTTAAAATTTTCTTTAAGAGTAGTCCAAAATATATTTTTTATATTATGCCATTGTATAATACAAGACTTTAATCTTTATACTTCATAAGAAAATGTAATATTATATATATATCATATACATTATTAGTAATTAGATTTGTCATTTGTGTTTTGTTAAAATTTTAAAGCTTTTTTTAAAAAGGAAAATAATATATATTTTTTTCACGTGTGAAGCTTTCACTAAACGATGTAATAAATTTATCTATTAAAATTAGAATTTATTAAGGTAAATTTACAAGAAGAGATAAACCTGATAGTTGGGACTTGGGATATGTGTGACTTAATGGCATACATGGTTTCTAATTATAAATAAAATAAAAGGGTGAAATTATGTTTTCATACTTACATACAGACATACATATATTTTATAATACATTTAGGGAGACGTGACTTTTTTTACCCAAATTTATTTTAATAGCGTTAGAGAAAAATTGTCTTTCAGAAATAAATGTTATAAAATACAAAAAAAAAATGGTAATAATAAATATCATACAATAGTTAAACTACAACTTAAATTTAACTAGGTTTGTATTATTGTGTTGTGTTATCCGTCACATCATGTTGATTACATATATTATATTAGGCTATGTGTTATGACAGGTGAGTGAGGCGTGATAAGGGCCGATCACGTCTCAGTGACGCCCCTCCCCCACTACACCATGGCGTGATAGGGGCATGAGCCCCTTCACTCCGTCACAAGCGTTAGAGCCAAAAAAAATGCAACATAAAGCTTTTGACAGTTGGAAAGAAGAGAAAAAAAATTAAAATAAACAAACCACTCCTCTTATTAAACCTACATTCAACTCCCTACAATAATCATCCCTCTCTCTAAAATAACCATTATTTTTCTATAAAATAATCCAATTTACAAAAGAAAAGCTATTTGCCAAAATTAAGAAGAGGTCGACACTCCAGTTAAAGAGGTTACACCGGAAGAAAGAGTTGAAATACAAGTTGAGATCCGAAGCAGGGAGATATATAACATGCTTAAAGGCGATTTGGTTGAACATGTCTGGAAAAATCGGACAGAAAGTATGTAGTTTTTTTAAAAAGTATTTAATTTTATTTTAATGTTTTTTTAAATGTTATTATGTAGTTTAATTTTTTTTATCATGTAATTTTTTTATTTTATTTTGTAATATTAAATTTTTAAAAATATTACGTCCTTTTAATTTAATTTTTAATTAAAGAAAATAAAAATCAAATAATAAAATATTGAATAAAGGTGGTGATAATGTGGAGTGATAGAAAAATGATGAGAGAGTGATGATAACATACGTAAAGATGATGTGGAGTGATAAAGGGGTGATGTTGTTGTGTCGCCTACATGAAGTGATGGGGGTTTGGTGATAACACATAACCTTATAATGTATACGAAAAGGACAAAAAGTTAATTTATATCAATTTAAAGAGTTAGCCTAATCATAAATTTTAAGACATCTAACACATATTTTATAAGTATGGTTGCAAAAATCGGCTTAGGTAGCCGCCTAAGAGCCCTCCACTATGTCGATTTTGCCCTAGGCAGTGTCTTAGCGGCCTAGTTTTTTTTTTTTTTTTGACATTCTTTGACTTTTATATGTTAAAAGAGAACAAATCCATGATTATTCAAGATATTTCTCAACGTTAAATCCTTATCATGTTTCCGAAACAACGGAATCCATCTCTAAACTTTAAATGTAGCTTCGATCTTCTTTGTTGTTCGAGTATTTGATCTTCTTTTGTTATTCCAGTATTTAAGTTTGAACTTTGAAATACTTGACTTATAATGTTAAAGTTTATTTTTTAAATTATTTAAAATATTTTATGGAATTAATGATATTTATGTGTGTATACTATATATATTAGTAAAATTACATATAAAAATTCAATCCGCCTAGAGCCGATTAATCCCGATAATCCATAGGCGGTACCTCGTCGCCCAAATATCGCCTAACGCTTTCTACAACCTTGCTTATTGTAACACCCAAACTTTTCACACGATTACACGTGTCCAATTATAGGTCCCAGATTAAACTTTATCGTAAAATTATGTTCGGAAACGTGAAATTTCCATTTCAAGAGTTAAACACACTTAATTTCATAACATTTACATTTATGATTAATAAAACTAGTGTGTTTAAGTTTAATACCACTAAAGATTTTACATAATGTTTGGTTCAGCTTCAAAACATGCCCGATCTGATCGCCAGATGCATATCTATCTTTGACCTGTAAATCACATATAAGGTCACAATTACTTCATATGAACTAAGTAGGTAAACCCCAATGGTTTCGTACAATAAAATGTAAAAATACATTTTTCACAATCAAAATTCAAATGAGTCATTTATATTCGAATTGACTCTCACAATGTAATAATATCATATTACCAATCATCAACTATTGCTCACAATAGTTTAATCAAAATTACACTATGGTGTTCACATTCCTGTGCTTCCACCATACCTATTTGTCAGCACCTCTGACTATTCACACATTTGTGATATCATAATTAATTTAAGTCTTGAGATGTTCACCCACTGGTACTTCTATCTAAGACAATTGCCAGCACATATGACTATCCACCATTGTGGAGTCATAAATAATTCAAGTCTTAAGATGTTCACCCACCGGTACTTCCATCTAAGACAATTGCCAGCACCTCTGGCTATCCACCATTGTGGAGTCATAAATAATTCAAGTCTTAAGATGTTCACCCACCTGTACTTCCATCTAAGATAATTGCCAGCACCTCTGGCTATCCACCATTGTGGAGTCATAAATATTAAGTCTTAAGATGTTCACCCACCGGTACTTCCATCTAATACAATTGCCAGCACCTCTGGCTATCCACCATTGTAGAGTCATAAATATTAAGTCTTAAGATGTTCACCCACCGGTGCTTCCATCTAAGACATTTGTCAGCACCTCTGACTAACCACACATATGTGGTATCATTATTTCAATCAAATTATTATGATGTTCACCCACCGGTCCTTCCATCATAGACAACTGCTAGCACCGCTAGCTATCCACCATTTGTGGTTCACATATATATTAATCAATTTCACCGGCTCATCCGGCTAATTTTATGCCATTTATATTATGCATACAACTCAAGCATAACATTTATTTTGAAACTAATAATGCCTTCTCAAAGGTCTTTTAAATCCATTAGTTTCATTAGTCAAGTTATGCACAATCAATATATAAACATCAAAATCATATTAATCAATCACCGGCTCATCCGGTTATTCTAATGTATATATATTGCATATATGTTTCTTCTTGAAACTTAACAAATGCAATCTACTGGATTTCTCATCCAATAGTTTAAATCACATATGTAACATCATTCACATATTTCAAGCACACAAGTAGACTCTTTCTACTACTTATATGTAATGTTACAGTAAGTTGGTTAACTTACTTAGTTCAAACGATTGTTCACTTCCTACAACCTCTTTTCCACCTCTGAGACTTATCCCTTGGATTTCACCACCAATACCTAGTTGTAATTCACATATATACAACTATATTCAATACATATTACACATACAATCAAGTTTAATGCACATGAATGGTTTGACTTTCTCAAAGTCAATTTATCACATAATTGACTCTATTTTACTATCTTTAGTAAGTTTTAGTCAATTATCACAATTAATCATATTTCATGCCTCCTTAGGCATTTCATCAAATAATTGATGTTCAATTATATTAGTTACGATCCTTAATCGCTTCTATTGTTCAAAATTTATTTCTGATCATAACTGTTAATAAGTTTAACATCAATTCATCACATATCAATATTTAATCCATGGATTATATCCATATTTATTTCAACACCATAATTTACCCATTCCTACTAGCTATCACACCATGATATGGGTTTCATAACAACCGGACATTATACCGGCTTCAAAACGAAGATTTCACCATCAAAATATCAAGTTCTTCGTTTCTAACAATCCCTAGTTATTAACTAGGCAATAATCAATACCCATAATCATAATAATACATTCAAAACTAGATTTAATCCACACAATATTGAATTAGTAGGATAAAACGAATCGTTACCCAATCGAACGGATGTTCAATCACCAAACAACAATCAGATGTTGTAAAAACAATCCTTGGTACGATCCGGACGTTTAGAACACTCCAAATATAACTTTGGATCTTCAATTTTCGTTTATGTGTGTGTAAAATTCGAGAGAAAGAGTTTTTAAAAACTCTTCTGCAAGAAATCTGATCTTTATCTCAATCTGCCGACTCAAAACACCCCAGGCGTACCGCCCCGCGTGGCAGCTTGGCCCGGGGCGTACCGTGCGAGCCACAAATTCCCAGATATTTTTCTAGCGTCGCGCGTACCGCCTAGCGTGGGCCGCTGGTGCGAGGCGTACTGCCTGGCACCTATTTTCTCAAATTTATAACTTTTTCTTCGTTTTGCGATTCCGGACAATCCGTAACTCCGTTTCGCACACTGTTTTCTCCCACGTTCATAATTTCTCACATGTTTTCAAATTACAACAATCACAATCGTTCAATTAACGATTATTTCAAAGACATTTCATTATTAGAAACTGGTTATTACACTTATAAACTAGATGTGTAATAAATTTCTATAATAAATTAATATTGTTCGCCTAACGCTTTCACCCCGCGCGTTGCGGCGGATTATCACAGTACATTCCTGATAATGGGTACTATATATCATTTGTAAGAGCAAAAGTTACATATCAAAATTAAATCTCTTATAACGAACTATATACAAATTTTTTATAAATACATTAAATCATGCAAAATCCTCTCAAATATGTTATAAAATAACAATTACTCACAAAATTCTTCTCACTAGCAACCAATCTTTTAAATTAAAAGAAAAATTTAAATCTTTAAGCAAATCTCTTAAATTTAATATCTTTATCTCTGTTTACTAATTTTCAAAGTTAAAAAACTTCTGATGGTCCAAGACTAAATTTTCAAAACGTCATTAAATGAATCGGACATCTAAATAATATAATATATAATATGTAATATAATATATATATATATATATATATATGCATACATAGTATAATAAAAAATGGACACACTCACTATATAATAATATTATTATTACTATTCCTTTTCATGGATTTTAATTATATATATAATAATAACAGTAATAATACATTGATTTTTTTAATATCTTTTTTGTAAAAATTGAGCATTTAGATTATTAAAGACATTCATGATTTATGTATATCTTAGGATCTTATGATTACAAACTGATCAAACCAATGAGGCATTGCCTCAATGGTACCACAAGATTCTTTCAAATGGGAGGTCTTAGATTCAAATCCTTCACGCAGCGAAATAGGGGTTTGAGGGGGGGATGTCAGGGGGTTTTCCCAGTAGGGTTTTCTCCTGGGGTGGTTGTGGTGGCTCATGGGAGGTCCAGATAACTAGACCTTACTAACATGACCTGTAAAAAGTGAGTTCACACGATTGAGACTTTCGCCGCTAAAAAAAAACTAATCAAAATACACTTAGTTGGAAATTCTAACCTTTTTCTCTCTCTTTATAATATATTTTCTTTGACTCTGTTGACATTTAAATCAACTACACGTCACAAACATCATCATCATATACTCAGTATATCTTATCATTAGCAAAACTAAAGTAGGGTTAGAGGAGGCTAAGATGTAACAATTTTACCTCTACCATATAGAAATAGTGATGTTAATTTCAATGAAAACCTCGGCTCATGATGTACGCTTAACCAACAGACTCATCACTTTTTTACGTTATTTTCACAATATATAATAAAATAATGTTAATCTTAATTTAATTTAATTTTTATTTTTCAAGGGTTAAACATATATATATAAATTATAAGCGTGCACCACAAACATAATTTTAAGTGTCACATGTATCATGTATGCGTTGAATCTTAGACTCCCAACTACATATATAAGATATATCATATTTATAAGTTTTTGCGTTTTTATCACCATTTTTTTTGGCTCCACCATTGGTTGGACGGGTTTGTTAAAAAAGTACAAGTTCTTCTTTACATTACATCTTTTGATGCATTCTTTGATCCAAGAAAGGAAAACATGGTAGCAGAAGTTGGTCTTGTCGGGTCGGGTCTTGTAACCATCAAATGTGGTCCTCCGTATTATCAAGAAAAACATTAGTTTTTAAAGGAAAAAGAAAGGGAAAGGAGTAGACATCTCAAATCTGCAAGGTTGTCGCCCCTTTTATTCAAATTACCTACTCCCCCTCTTTTCATATTTTAATTGTATAAATTAATTTTCTAAATTTAAGTTTCAATATTAACTAATATTTACATAAATTTTCATATTTTTTAAAGGGATATTCAGCCTGTAGTATTTACTTTTATTTAAATATTTTAATTAAGGTGTTTCTTCATTATAAATATTATAAAACAAATAGACCCATCATCAATTTTTAATCATTTTTTATGATTTTAATGCTTAAAAAACAAGATATTACTTAGTAGATAGACAACATTGAGTGACAACTTGGTAAGCATGTTCCATTATAAATACCACATGAAACTAAGGCCCCAATTCCATACCCCAAGAAAGCATCAAAATGCCAACTCCATCTCAACTAAAGACACTCTCTCCAATCCCACATGATTTCTCAATTAGAATCCCACAACCTTCATCCTCTTCTTCTTCCTTAGCCACTTCAATGAAATTCAAAACCCTTGTCCACAACTTCATCTTCTCACATATCTTTCGGTTTGCTCGGGCCCTAACAAAGGCCAAAACCATAATCATCGAGCTTTTTAAAGAAATACATCTCTACAATGTCAACTTCTTGGAACCCTTGATCTTGAGAAGGAACAAGAACAAGAGCAAGCTTTATTTTGGCTCGTTTAGGCTGCACTACAACTGGTGCTCGTCTCATGTTGTCCCAATGACATCGCCAAACATGTATAACAATCATGTCTACTATGATTCTACATGGAATTCCTTCCTAGAAGAAATGGCACCAGAGTCTCAGCTCTCAGGGTACCTTCAATGGCTTGAAGAAAAGAACAACGACAATGCTGACGGTAATGGTTCTGGGGTTACTGTTGATCAAATGAATGAGATTGATCGTCTAGCTGATAAGTTTATAGCAAATTGTCATGCGAAATTCAGAATTGAAAAACAAGAATCTTATAGGAGATTTCAAGAGATGATGGCTAGAAGTGTGTGAATGTCATAGGTCTTTCTTTATCACTTAGTTATATGGGGTTGGGGTTGGGGTTGTATAATGAGCACTAGAAGTGCATGGTTGGGGAGGGGGCTCTTCCAAGTCTTTTTAGATTCAAGGTGGCATTTTGAATGGATTGTAGAAGATAGGGAGCTGTTTGTAATTTCTTGGAGTTATTGTGTTAGAAACCTAAATATATTTACATCTTATCTCGCACTTGTTTAATCTCTTGAATCAGGTAGTCGTACTTCTGTTCTATAATTAAGATTCTCATGTTATCTTATGTGCTAAATAAAAATATATGCTAAATTAAATCCTTAAAATAAAGATCTTAATTTACTATATATATATATATATATATATATATATATATATATATATATATATATATATATATATATATATAGTGAATTAAATTGGCCTATATGTTTGTTCGGATCTTTTCTTTCTCATTTTGTAATGTTGTATTCCACTATTCCATGTTGCAAAATGCAAAGGATATTGTTATCAAGATTTTGATTCATCAACATGTAGCTAGAGCAATCTACTAGGCCGATCCTTTTAGCCGGTTTGAGTCGATCTTGAGGCCAAAATCTTAAAGATCACCTTTGTTGGTCTGAGTCAGTGTTAAAATATCATTATGCATGAAATAGAGGCATAGTGTTAATAAATCATACAATCCGATCAAACCATCCAAACCAAATAAAATCAGTCGGATTGGTTGGTTTTTTTGTGGTATGGTTCACGATTCGGTCACAATGGTTTGACGGTTTATACCTTGGTTTGCGGTTTAGAATTCGAAATTCTCGCATTTAGCATCTAATAATAGAAATATATGTGTAATAGCCTATATTTGTGAAAAGTTTCTTATGCTATGTGTCTGAGTTTATTGAATGAGAGAACCAAAAGGAAAATGAAGGAAATGAAAGGAAAGGAAAATGAAGAAAAATAAATCTTTCCTTCCAAATTGGAAGGAAAGAAAAAATAAATAATTTTGTCTTGTTTTCCTTCCAATTTCTTTCTTTCATAAATAAAACTCAGTAACACAAACATGTTTATTCTTTCCTTTCATTTTCCTCCTTAAATAAACTTGGGAACAAAGCATTATAGTTTGAAAAATCTAACACTAAAAATGCTTTCGAAAAAATATAATTTTTTTTGGAGAAACTGCACCCTGTGAAAGTGTGAATACCAAACTATAAAACAGTTAAAACTGGCCAAAAACCCAAAACTTTTGTAAAAATCGATCGTACTGACAGTAAACACCACTAGATTTCTAGATGGCACGGTGGCCAAAGACCCAAAACTTTGATGGAAGTATGGAATATGGATTATGGAACATTGGAAGTTTGGAATTGGAACACTTAGACCTTAGTTTAATGTTCCCCAAATGGGCCTAGACTGTATTAGCCCAGCTTCTGCCCTCATAAAGAGCCCACAGGACCACAAATGACGATACCTCATGGCTCATACTAATAGTAATCCCTAATACGTCCCTATGTGGCTCTCTGTCATGAAAATAAGTAAATAACAAAGCTGCCACTTGATTAAAACAAGAGGTGCACAAACTAGTTAATCGGTCAAAAAACCGGCTTCAAATAACCGAACCAGTATACCTGACAAAATTTTCAAAACTGTGTTGATCATAACTGGTTCGGTTAATTACTGGTTATCAGAACGGTTAACCACAAATAACCGGTTTTTACTGAAGTGGAATGGTTAACCGGTTTAAAAATCGGTTTTTTTCACTTGAAACCTCAAATCGTTCTGAACCGCTGTTTTTTTTAAAAACCTAAAACCAATACAAAAATTGGTTAAAAAACCGGCTTGAAACTGTTATCGGTTTGTGTGTCTAGTTAACCGTTGTTTTTTGCCTGTCTAATTAAAAATAAATAAATGATCCGTGTTGTGATGATATTGTATAATTAAAACACGTGTGTTGTATTTTGGCGGTATCAATATTAAAACATATGAATTCGTGGCAGATTGATTGTGAAGACTAAAAATATGTTACGGTATAAGAATTTTAAAATAATAATTTAACAGAATAAAACACATGGAAAATCAAAAGCAACATCACGCGATGCGGCACGTTTAAGAATTTCATTACACCGTTAAATCAGTATAATTGATGTAGTTAAGGACAAAAAAAAAAGAAGAAAAGAAACACATGTAGTTATAACGAGTTGATTACATAAACCAAAACATAGATTAGAAACAATTATACAACAATTTCGATGTTCTTTCGTAAATGTCGGTCTCATTATTCATAATATCAGCATGTTACTTTCATTTGATATAACACACTTATAATTTTCTTTTAAATTAACAAAAGAGATCAAAGTGTTACTTTATATAGTTTATATAGTTGAAAAATGAGTTCAAAAAATTATATGGTTAAAAGGATAGAATTTGAAGTGTCATAGCAAAGACACTTCAAATTGTATCTTATTTAATTTGAAGTCATTTGTTTTTATTTTTTTTTATAAATTTATAGTTTGTTAATTGTTGCTTGCCAATACCAAGTCCAAGCATGTTGAAACAGCTCGAAAGGATGAAGGCTGTTCGAGAGCTTGAAAATATTCCATCAAAATCAGCTCATTGCCTCATTTACAAATTAAGCTAGCTAAGCTTGAATCTTTATAAAACAAGCCAATATCATCTCCGATCCTTTACAAACTGAGCCAAATTTGGCTTGTCTACAGACCACGACGACCACTAGTTTTGGTTCGAATAGGCTCGGCTTGTAAACATCTCTGTCAACATGCCCACACCCATGCCGGCATGTTCTGCTTGAATTTAGTCATTAGTGAATGCGAATATATTATTTTAAAAATGTTACAAACACTCGAATCTTTATATTCTGATAATATTACTATTACTCAAGAAATTATTTTAACATTGTTTCAAAGAAGAATGTAATATCTCGTTCAAGAAAACCACCAGAGAACAATTTTAGAGGACAGTTTTTTTATAAAAATCACAGTATTTTCTATTATATTATTTTTCAACACAACTACGACAACCAGACCCGACTCAATACTTGAGTAAACAAAGCATGATGAACACACGAAAAAAACCATGAGTCTGCCACTTAAGAGTTTTAAAATTTACTGTCGAGGGTATACCATATAATTATAATAACAGAAAAAGAAGTTTCACTGATACAAAAAAAAAAAAGATACAGACAAGTTTAAGTAACACAAGCACACATGCTATTAGTTTAAGATGATGCAAGTATACTACAATGAAGAAATAAATGTGACAATAATATTAGCCATTTCAGTATCAAAAGACGGACCTTCCAACTGGAAATGGCTAGCACCTTCAATCAGATGTGTTTCTGCACGGCCTGCTGCGGTTTTGATCTTGTTGGCCAACTGTTTGACACTTGTAAACCCGTCTTCTGTCCCCATAATGAACAGTTTTGGTTTAAGAGATTGTAATATTGCTTTATGATGTCTTCCAAACAGAATGGAAGCGGTCCAGCCAAAAGGGTAACCCAGGCTCACATAGCCCACAATTTCATCCACTTGATCGACTGCTGACCCTGCAATTGGTGCACCTGTTTTGGGATCAATCAGTTAGAGATTCGATCATTGATATGATTTAATTTGTTCTATTCAGCTAAATATGTGAATCATATCATCTTGAATTGAATGAATTAGTTACGAAAATTTCAAAAATTTGGAATTTCATATCAAATCTGATAAACCTAGAGCTTGATGAGTAGCTGTGATGGATGGAAATAGTAAACCCTAATTTTGATATAATAGATCAACAACAATACTCAACAGCAATCAGATGTAAGTAAATTTTGAACAAACAATGGACAAATTGAATTCCTGCAACTGATTCACCTGTTTTTGAATGAATCAGTTAGAGATTCAATCTAATTTGTTCTATTCAGCTAATAGCTCACATAATCTCTAATCCTACACCTAAATCTAGATCTTTTGTCCACCGCTAGGCTCAGTAAATCGCGACAATGCAACAAAATCTCTATCGACTTCCGATTCGGAAATTGAAAACTAGAAACCCTAGTTCTGACATTGAAGATCAAGGCGTTTGCAAAACAAATCGTCACTAGCTACAAATTCACTCAGCACCAATCACAGTAGAAGCAGAATTAAAGCCAATAATCCAAAATTTGCGTACCTGCAGAAGAACCGATGAGTAAAATCCGATTTGACAAGTTTTGAGAACTCCACTTGCAGACGGCAACTACGTCGGAGACTTCAGCGAATCCGGTGAGTGAAGGCCGGCCGGTGGATTTACCAACGCCTCTCATATCGAAAGTGACGGCGACGATGCCGTGTTCGGCTAGATTACGAGCAATGCCCTTCATGAGGCCTTGACAACCGCCTAGTACAGAGTAAGGATGGACTAAAACGACTGCAATTTTATGATGATTTGAAGATGAATCAGTTTCTTCGGGGGCTGGTTTGTAGATACGAACGTCGAGTTTGATGCCGTTGCCGGATTCCACCGTCGCCGATTCTCTCGTCGTCATTTTGGGCACACACTACACTGTACGAGTGTGTGTTCGTGTGCTGGATCTAAAAGCTGCAATTTGATTTACTGTGATTTTTTTTGAACGGCGAATGTCTTAATCGTTTGAATCAACTGTTTTCGTGTCATGCCATCAATGTCTTGTTATTTGGACCTTCTATGAGCCATCATAACCACTCCAGGAGAAAACGCCACTGGAAAAACCTCTTCCCCCCTCAGACCCCTTTTTCGCTTCGAAAGAGATTTGAACCCAAGACCTCCCATTTGAAAGAATCTTGAGGTACCATTGAGACAATGTCTCATTGGTGATTTACGTGGTTACTTTTTTTAGAATCAACAAACAGTCACTCGGGTATCTACGCAAATAGATAACAATTCTACGTGAATAGCGTGATGACCTGACTCATGAGAGTAAGTGAGAATCCAACATAAAACCTCTCATTCGAAAAGTCGAAAGGAGGTTAAAAGTCATTTGGTTTTAGGTGGATAATTGTTTAACTTATTTTGAAGTCACTTACTTTTTTTGAACGACGATGTATTTACGTATTACATATGTTATCTTAACAGAGCCCATTGGGTAGAGGTAAGACATATGCCCCTGAGATGCGCGGGAACTCCGTAAAATGGGTAAACCCTCGCCTCCACTGGAATTAAACTCGGGATAAACGCCAAGCTGACCATTTATCTGGTGTCCTTCAAAATGAATTTGAAGTCTAAGACACGAAACATGAAACAGGTAGACATGAATACGAACACGACACATTTAAAATAGGTAAACACGAAAAGATCCGTTAAGAAACCTGTTTAGAATTATACTCTGGATATTAAAAATTCATACATGTAAACACTACACATTACCCATTAATAAACCTATTATAAAACCTGTTAAGCAACCTAGGTGCCAACCTAAACAAACCTTAACAACACTATAATCCTCTTGCAAAATGCCACGAAAATGAAGATCACCATCAAATATATTCAAACTGAAAAAACAAAACTAAACTACTAATTCATGGTTTTAACTTTTTTTTAAAATCTAATTTTATGTTATCCGTGATGTACCTTGTGCTTGGATGGAGATCGAGATCTAGCTGAAGAGGAGCTGCTGGACACCGGAAGAGGAGCTGAAGTGTCGGAGAGTGGAGACCGGAGAGTCGACAGGCGAGAGGGGAAACCCGAGACCAGAGAGGTGGATGTCAGACGCGAGAGTAGAGGTGAAGACGGGAGGTTGAAGAGGCGGAGATGAGATGCGGGAGGCGGAAAACCCCAAAAAAAAAAGTGAAACCTAATTTGAGAGAGCTTCCGCCCTGTTCTCGAGTCCACTTAAGGGGAGAAAAGAAGGGAATTGGAAGGAAAACAGAAACATGTTTGTGTTCCCGAGTTTCATTTAACGAAGTAAGGGAAAGGAAAATAACAAATGTTGTGTTCCCAAGTTTTATTTAAAAAGGGAAAGAGAGGGAAATTGAAGGAAAACTAGGCAAAATTATTTAACTTTTCTTTCCTTCCGATTTGGAAGGAAATGGAAGGAAAGAATTCCCTTCATTTCCTTTCCTTTCCTCTCCTCTCCTCTCATTTCTTTTCCTTTTTCTCCTTTCATTTCTCTCCTTTAACAAACTCGAGAACACAACGTTCGTTCGTTTAAGCCTATACGGGAGATGGAGTTGTAGGCTCTTGAAATTAGAAATGAAATGGAGTGAATTCAAAGTTTTGGAGTGGGCCTTCCGCCTAGTTTCCTGGACGTGCCCTTAATTTCGTTTTTTTATTTATTTTAAATTTATATCTTAAATAATATGGATAATATCATATATCCCCTTATTAAACATCAAAATTTTATATATTCTCAATGTTAAACTAAAATTACAAATATCTTTATGTTTCAAAATTGCTCCTTATTAGGAGAAATATGTAAATTGTTTTTAGTTAGTTCATTAAGGGTAGAATATGAAATACATAATTTGTTTTTTAATAAAATGGATAAATATGTAATATAATACATAATATAATTGGTTTATAAAGAGGAAATACATAATTTAGTTTTATGATTGGGTAAATATGTAATAAATGGTTTTAGCAAGGGGATATATGTAATTAACCCTAAATAATAAACATGTCTTAACAGGTTAACGGGTTTTACCTGTTAAGACACGAAAATTAACAGGTTTTAACGTGTCGACCTGTTTTAGACATGCAACATGTTAAAGTCGTGTTATGTTAACGTGTCCGTTTCTGAAATTGCCAGCCCTAATTTGAACCACTGAAATTCACTATAAAAGATGAGAGTTTTAATCAGCAGGCTCGCTTTTCCGGATTGAAGTCACTTACTAAATCAACTTTTTCAAATTTAATATTTTAAAATATTTTTATTTTATCATGTTTTGTATTTTTAATTCATAGTCGTATCGTAGCCCTCAATTGTCAATTTTAGCATCTACATTACACACCTACATAAATGAAGAGCGAAGAATTTGACTTTGTTTTAAATTGAAAATATTTTGCTTGAAATACTTCAATTTTTAATTCTTTTAAGCATGTCTTACTCAGATTATGGCTCAATCTCAGAATCTCTACATCAAATAATCAGTAGATAAACTAGGAGCTAGCATATGATAAACATGACATACAAAATGAATTTAAGACCCTATTTACTTCATTAAGTGACAAACAACAACCCAATTTTATTTTTTTTAGATAATGTTAGTAGTAGAACGTAACAAATTTATTTTTCTTTAAAGTTATAATAAAACTAGAAAAATGTGCATTTGGAAGATGTTATCTATTGTTATAAGGCCCAATGCTAAATTGTTTTAAACATTGCTTCTAGTGAAATATCAGCTTTTGCTCTTTGTTGTTTAAGTAGAGATAGGACATCTCATTCAAGATTTTTAGTTCCTACACATTTGCTTGAGGATTCTATTTGTCAAATTAAGCGTGACAGTGACTTTGTCCATTCGATAAAACAAACAAAATTTATTATATGGACGAAACATCAATGGTAAACAAGCATGGAAGTGGAACCTTGGATCGAACTTTAGAATATTCTTGCTTCTGAAACCATTAACAACTCTCAATTGCCATTTGGATGTGCAATAATTGTCTGTGTTAGAGATTTCAGACAAATACTCTTTGTTATTCCAAATAGATCTAGACATGATATTGTTAATACATCTCTTGATTCTTCATATATTTGGCATTAATGCAAAGTCCCGAGATAAACCAAGAAAAGTGTTAGTATTACATCATATGATGTTTGACAACAAAAGTTATTGTAGAATGGTTATTCTATTTAGGTGAAAGAAATGTTGGTGCTTGTAATGATGGTGAGGCAAGTATAGAAATACTAGAACATGTCCTTGTTACTCACTTATCTGATTTGATTTCTTCTTTTATTGATTTTGTTGATCTTTATATTTTGCCAAATTCCAAACAAACAGAATACTTTCAAAAGAGATTCATACTTTCACATATAAAAGATGTTATACAAGAACTTAGTGAGTGATTGCTTTCAAACCATAAGTTATTACTTAAGGTTGTTGTTTCAATAATCTTATTAAGAAATATTGATCAAAAATTGGTTTGTGCAATGGAACTCGACTACAAGTTATACCATTTGACACATCTTTTGGAAGTAGCATTGATGATCTAACATGGCCAATTATATGTGACATCATCCAAAGTGAAAACTAGCGATGGCTTGAAGCTATTGATACTCATTACACATGGCCATTATATGTGTCAAGTTGATTGGGGTTGGGTTAAGTTGGAGTTTTAAATAGACTCATATTATGAGACAAAATTTGCTAGAATTGGGTATACCAAAGAATGTTGATTTCGAACAAGAAAATTCATATGGAATTTCCTAAGAAAAGTAATAAAGATAAAATGGTTTGTTTATTCACAACTATATGTAATTTATAACACTATGTGTGTGATGTTGAAAAGAAAATGAGAAAATTAAGGTATTATATGTAAGCAATGTAAGCAATGTAAGCAACACTATATGTCAACTTATCTGCTAAAATAACTATGTAGTATAATGTAATGTCCTAATCAAACCATAAGTTACTTATGTAGTTATGTGTAACTACCACCAAACATTCAATTTTTGTGTATGGATAAACAAACCTGGCTAGAAACTCAATTATTATGTGAGTTGAATAAATTTAATGTTATGGGTTTACGAATTATAAAACTATATATTAAATTAATATTTTTAATTACAAATACTATTGTTTTCATATATATTATATGTATGATATGCATATTATTGTGTAGGGATTTCGACATGAATATGTAAGATATTATGTTAGTTTTTGAGGAAATTTTTATATATAACAATGATTTGTGTAAGAGATATATATGCTTACATATAGGATGGTGAGTTATGTATATACATAAATTTCATATGATTATGAGATAGATAACAATTTTTCTCACAAAACATGAAGTTTTACTAATTAAAGAATATGTTTAATTCTTTATACAAATTTTTATCCAATATATCATATGAGATCATGAAACAGACAATAAAAAAACTAAATTTTTAAACCTTAAAAATAATTAAAAAAAAAAATCGCACGGAAATTCCATATAATTTTTTTCCAGCACTAAGTGCATGTTTGTGATTCCATTTAAAATTAACTTCTTAACTTATTGGTTTAATGAAAAAGTTATTAAGTTAAAAAAGTGTTTGGTAATTTAAAAATCACTTTTAGTTTTAACTTTTTGAGCAGTGTTAAAAAGTCATTTTTAAGAAGCTACTTTTTCTGGCTTTTTAACTTTTTATGACTAAAAAGTCATTTTTTGACCTTTTCATACACAAAAGCTAATCCAAACATATTTTTAAAAACTTCATTTTAAAAAGTCATAAGTTCATAACCACTTTTAACAAAAAGTCCTTTTAAACTTAATAAGCAATCCCAAACATGCCCTAATTCTTATATATGAGATTCTAATATGCATACACACATGTACACACTACATAGTTACATAGTTATGTATTACACATGTTAAATAGATAAACTTTAAAATTATTAATTTTACATAACTTAACATATGTTTCTTTTTTTTAAAAGAAACACCTAGAACATTTAAGATAAATTTGACAACACCCAAATAATCTAAGATAATGTTATCACTTTCAAGACTCAAACCCACAAAAAATATTTGAACTTTTTTTAATCAAACACCCTTATTAGAACTATTTTACAATTTATTAATATATTTATTACATTTTATTTATATCAAATATATAAAAAAAAGTATTGCTTATGAATATAATCTTTCATCCCTTTGAACACGAACTTGCCCTTTATTGCCTTTGAGACACCCTAAAATAAAGAAATTATTGAGCGATCAAAATTTTGAATCAATTGTTTGGCATAATCTGTTCTTTTGTTATTTGGTATAACTAGATTATCACCCCGTGTCTTACACGGATTGAATATAAATATTAAATAATTAGCAATAAAAATTTAAAAATTATACAATATTTTGATATAAATTAATTAAATTGCATATTAATGATTATTTTAACTAATAAAATAATAATTAAGATTTTCAATAACTAAGGAAATAATACATGACCTACTTGTTTTGTAAGAATAAATATTCTTAAACTAATTGATGCTAAAAGTTCATTTACTTTTCTCTTAAAAAACTAATTGTTACAAATCAAGAATATAATTCACAATTTATATAATTATTAAAGTTAGATGACTTAATTTGAAAATATCAATAAACATAAATAATTAAAGTTTAATTTTTCCTAACATTTTTATAACTTTTGGTTTAAAATAATTATTTTTTATGCATTTCGTTTTAAGAAACATCATTTGTTTATAAAAATTCCATTATTTGGAAACTATGATTTATGGTTTATTTTATTTTTTTAAATTATTAAACTTTTATTTTCTAAAAATACTACCTTAAAATATTTTTCTTACTTTAAAATTTTTTTTTTAGAAAATTTAATATTTTATAAACTTTTTAAAGTGTGTTTTTTAATAAAAATATTTGATTTTTAGTTTATTAAAAACTATTTTCTTGCATAAAAAAGACAAATAATATTATTACCCATTAATATTATAAGTATTTAATAGGAGAGAATGTAATTAATTAATTAATAGAATAGGGAATTAAATTGGTTGATAAAAAATGACAAGTGACAATAAACACATTAAAATTTAACAAGTGTCAAAAATTATATTTTTTTTATTAGAATAGAAAGATTAAAACTTGATACATACTTGATGACCTACTAACTAATTTTAATCTTTAATGACTTCACTTAGGGACCGTTTGGTTGGATTTGAATCATTAAGCTCTGAATGATTAAGATGTCTGAATGATCAAGGGCGGTGCTTTGTACGGACCGGGGGGGCACCGCCTCCCTGTTTTTTCGTGTAGTAGTGTATATTTCCCGATACGTCGTGTAAAATTTTTTAAAAATTTGTATTTCGCCCCTCCTGAAAAGTTTCGCCCCCAAGACTTTTAGTTAAGCTCCGCCACCCTGAATGATTAAGAGGGTCTGAATGATAATTGTTTGGTTGCACATCTGAATTGAAAAAAAAAAAGAAAAAAGAAAAAAAAACTTTTTTTTGACAAAAGTACAAAACCCTAGCCGTCGTTGAAACAAATTGCATCATGTTCTCCTCTGCATCTAACGCATCTCCTCCCGATCTCTCCGCATCTCCTCCCCAGCCCTGAAGCGGCGGTGCGGCCCTTTCTCAGCCCTTTCGTAGCCCAGAAGAGGTGGTGCGGCGGTGCAGAGGTGCGGCAGATGTTCCGACGAGATGGATTCGGTGGTTCAGACCTTCTGTGGTTGACGTTGGCTTCTTTTTTTCCCCATTCAGATGGTGTGGTTTCCATTCAGACTTGTGAGATCTGAATGGTTCAGACCTCCATTCAGACATTTTGCTCCATTCGGACCTATCAAGATGCAACCAAACAGCCCCTTAAATTTTTTTTTGAATTATTAGAATTTTTTGAACAACTTAATCCGCTATTAATACGCCTTATTGCCAATTGTTTGACTAGACAGATCAACCTTATGTGAAGGTGCATACCTACTACCTAGATACATTTTGCTACAACCCTTTTGACATGAATTACTTAGAGGTATCAATTTTCACTTTAACACAATACGGGTTAAGATATGTAAATCACTAAAAATTATCCTACTTGACTATTTGTTTAGTTATAACACATCTTAACTTCAACCAAATTGATTTTTTTAAGAATAATCCATTTAGAAGCAAAAGAATTTTGTTTAAAACATGTTCTGACCCACATTTATTCTGATTTGAACATGTTCTGACCTGTTACTCAAACCGATCCAACCCACCTATTTTGCCAGGTATAGAATTAGTAGATGACACCTTTTACCTTTATCTACTATCATCAGTTTAATTCAACCATAAAAGCCCTACTTAGCATTTGAAATATTGCATGTGACTTCCAGGGTTTTAGCAAGACGTATAATATTTATTGTACAACCTATTTAATGCCTTGTTTTTTTATTGTCACAGATGGTTGAATAAAGCAATTACCCAACTTACAAACCATTGTCTATGGCATGTGCCCTAGTTAATGCATCACCATATACCAACCCTTATTCCTTCTCCATAAATTCCATACCAAAATGCTAGCTTTAGACTTTTCTAGGCATCATTTCATACTAGTTGCAAGTTGCAACCCCAAAAAAAAATTGAAATATACAATTGTAACGTTATTTGGGCTATCTCTAACGATAAATGTGATAAGGGCTTGACCACGGGTCACGTAGGCGTCATGCAGCGGAGTGATGGTTAGTAGATGTTCGTAAAAAGGTGTAGATTAGATGATTAGTGATCAATTGAGTATCTTTTACCATACAATTGATTAGAATCATATAAGATGATTTTGACTTGCTAAAATCCTGAGAAGCCATTAGATTGTTGAAATCAAGAATTCCCAAAATGTTCTTGATGTTTTTAAAACTAGTTTGCAAATTTATGTAAAATGGGGTTTTGTAGGTTCTATAGATGTAGAAAGATCATATTTAAGGCATAAAACTTATTATAATTCATAGATGATGAGTAAAGAAACTAATTCAAGAATTAGTCGTGGGTGTTCGTGATAAAATTTGATCTTTTTTTTTTTTTTTTTTTAAATCTAAATGATGATTGTGTGTAAAAGAATGTTTTTGGTCATCACCAAGTAATGCAAATGGGTTGAAATAACTATTACTCTATTAGTATCAGTGTAATGTTATGGTTATGTCTGGCAAAATGGGTGGGTTCAGATGGGTAACAAGTCAAAACAGGCGCGAGGCAGAATAAGTGATAGTTAGGATGGGTTTTAAACAAAATTAGACTCAAATGAGTTAATTTAAAAAAAAACATCAGTTTAGTTTAAGTTAAAATAAATTGTAACAAAATAAATAGTTTATTTCAATAATTTTTAATGATTTTTTCTATAAAATATATTATTGAACATTTTTATTCTTTTGAACCACTTATATTCTCATATTTTTTCAGTTACCTATGTTGACCCGTATTGTATAAGGTGTTACTCATCTTAACCTGTTATATATTATAATGCAACACATTTTAACTCAAATTATAATAATTGTTCTTCCAAATCTACACATGTATTATGGGTGAAGATTTTCAGGTTTATTTGTGGTCTTAAACGGGCCTTTACATATGTTAGTGGGTCAATAATGTACAACAAGTCAGATTATATCATAAGAAATTGCTTTAGACATACATACTAATACATATGCATGAGTAGCCAAGTACTGAAACATAGGCATGATTACTTTACACTTCTAGACCTGAGTTGTATTAGTATGTGCTAGTGAGTTAGTTTAGGCTGCACCAAGCCGCTTAAGTTGATAATAAAATCCTTTGGGTGTTAAAAGTCAAACTAAATTATGCTTTTGGATCTTATAAACTATGTTATATTTCAAGATCATAAAGATAAAATAACCAAATCTTACGTATTGAGACAAGAATTATTAGTTAACTTTTTTTGAACAATGCACAAACCCATTATTTCTACCCTTAGAATACACACAAACACACCTTTGTCTAAGATTGAACTCATTACCTACAATGTATGATGCTTATGAGTTTATGCCTCTATCAAATGAACAAAGAGATTAACTTACCAAATATATTCTCACTATTCAGTAGACTTTGAGCGAGAAGGATGAATACAAACATTACCCATATCCCATTTGAGATAGACATGCTGCTTCGTAAGTGTACTATGTTCAAAGTTATCGCTTGAAGTTAATCATACCAACATTTTTAACGTTATTTTCAAAAAATAAGTAAAACAACATTAAAATTAGTGTATTTTTACTTTTGTCCTTTTAATGCCACAAATATACACATTATATGCGTGCACCGCATATGGGCCAGTGCGCCCCTACCAACTGCTAATCATTAAATGACAATTACTAGTTAACTACATAATTATGTAACATGAGAGCATGTATGCACACATGGTAACTTAACTCCTAGTTAAGGCTGCATCACATCTCTAAGAGTTGGTGAATCTTGGCTTATCAAGTAAATTCCTAATTTTGTTTCAATCTATGAACCCGTCAACAAAGGGCTTTGTGTAGAGCTGGAATGAATGTATTTGCAACTTATATGAGGAATTTTTTTTTATTTTTTATGTGAGGAATTCAGCATCTTGTTTGACATATTTTCTGATTCAAATCACCTAAACAAGTAAAACATCCTAAACAATAACTATAAGACCGTGGGGTGTGCCACATGAATGGGCGTGATTGGGGCATGGCACACCGCCCCCTAGGGGCGTGAGAGGGGCGTGGGTCGAGTGGCGTTATTGGGGTCACGAGAGAGAGGGCTCTCTCTCTCTCTTTCTCTCTCTCTCTTACACACACACACGCACGCTCTCTCTCTCTCTTTCTCTCTCTCTCTTACACACACACTGACACATACTCTCTCTCTCTCTCTTTCTCTCTCTCTCTCTTACACACACACTCACATATATATATATATATATATATATAAAAGTTTAAAAAAGGGATGATTACGTGGAGTGAGTGGGTAATGGGGCATTTTCACCAAAATGGTGGGATGAGTGGTTGTGATGAGTGCTTATGTGACGCCTACGTGGCGCATACGTGGAGTGATAGGGTCACTTGGCATACCCAATAGTCTAAGGGTATCATTCCAAGCATACATCATTAGGCTAGGCTTTTCACACTTTGATTTGATCTAATAATTGCAACAGTTGTGAACCAACTAATCATCGGCCTAACAAAATAAAAACTTCAAACATGTGAAATGGTATGTATGTGTATGTGTATCCAGCTGTTTATTTAGATGTGAAAAAGAGAAATATAAATAAAAAAATTTGACAAATTATTTAGTTGAAAAACTGGGATCACACAAAAATTCCACAATTGATGTTCTCAAATTCTGCCAAAAAGAATTGGTATAAAAATAAGATGCCTTTTCCAAAAGAGTTGACATGAAAGTAAGACGACTTTTCATAAATTATATATTTTTAAACCCTTGGTTTGTAAAGACAGTTAAAAAAAATAAACTTTTCTTGAATGGCAGAGGTCTCAACGTACTAGTATGTTGTCTAAACTGTGTCCACCTGGCAGAGGTGCAGAGTTACCTCCTGATGCGCGGAAACCTTATGGAATAAATAAACTCCCGCTCCCATCTGAATCGAAGCCCGGGTAAAATCCAAGCACGACCCTTCGCTTGATGTCCCATTTTTAATGACCCAAGTGGGGCTCAAACCTACGTCAATTGACACATCAAATAATCTACTTTCCCATACCATAATGATTTGGGGTTAATGACAGAAAGGAAAAAAACTATCTTCTAATCTTCAAGAAAATGACACACTAATACGTGTTTGAGTTCCTCATAATCTTACAATGATGCGACTCCAATACGTCCTCAGAATGTCCCATCAACAAATTTTCACCAAAAAAAAAAGGAAAAAAAAAAAACTATGGTTAATCCAAGTTTGAAAGGCAAAATTTATGTCCAACAACTTGGTCAAACAACCAAAATGTATATTTGTGTTCAAAATAGTGACAAAAATACAAGCTTTATTGAAGCTGACAATTGCCAGATAATGATAAGGTGTATTGGAAATTTTTTTGGGAAATGAAAACCAAATAAAGAAGTATAGGTAGTTAGGAGATAAAAGCAGAATTTAATTTCTACAGCTAAAGTTAGACCATATCTTTCCACCTTTCTCAGTCAATGCTATCCAACCACCATCATTATTCTATATACAACGCAATTTCTTCACTGTTTCTCTCATTAACATATTCCTTCCAATCTCTCCTCCTCCTCCTCCACCACCACCACCACCAGTACCATCATTGTTTCACCACCATGGTCAAATTAAACACCACCATGATGACAGTTGGCATCTTGGTGACACTCATTTTTACAGGGCTTCCATGTCTAGAAGCCCTGTCGCCTATGGGTGCGCCTACAATGTCACGTGCGCCTGTAAAGTCACCAGGTGCACCAACGACAACAACCGCACCAGCACCAGCACCGGCAGTGGATTGTGTTGCTGCATTCAGTAATGTTACAGATTGTTTCACTTTTGTTCAGGTTGGAAGTAACCTGACAGTTCCGGACAAAGGTTGCTGTCCAGAATTTGCAGGGTTGCTAGAAAGCAACCCTATCTGCTTGTGCCAGTTAATTGGTCAAGCTGATAACTTTGGGGTAGATCTCAATAAGGCACTCATGCTTCCTAAAGCTTGTAAATTGGAAGTGCCTTCTCTCGACTCCTGCCCAGGTTCTCTCTCAATCTTGTGTATTTTTTTTGTATGTATACATCCAAATTATAATGTCATTACTTGTGTATTGGTAAAAGAAAACTATTATTGATGGGGTTAAGATTGGTGTAACAGGCGGGTTGGGTCGGTTCAGGTACAGGTCAAATTGAGATCAAGTCAAGACTAGTAATAAATTTAAGATTTATAAGTTTATTGAACAAAAGTGTTCAATTTAGGCATCCATTAATACTCATTTTGTATAAGAAAACGCTTTCGCCAACGGGTTAGTGACATCCTCTTGACTTTTCATGAGAGGTCTTGCATTTGAATCAGGCTTCCTTCTGAGATTGTACTAGGTTTAAGTGTAGCCTCAAGCGTCAAACAATTGGGAATAAGGAGTTAAACTTAGTAATAAAAACTTAGTGATAATAATGAAACAAATATTGTTTAAAAAGTATAAGAAAATGGTTCCTGGTCAGCCAAATGGTGTTTGATACATGTGCATTTATTGCAGGGACCACTTCTTATTAAGCACCGTTTATACAGTGTACTGGCTCACCTAACTTATTTATTATCTACATGTGTGAATCTTAATTTAATGATATGGTAAATGTCAGAAACGTTTAGTTGAATAATTCGCAGATTTCAACGTGTGACTAGCCCACTTGGTAAATGTTTTGTCTCTTAGAATAGGAGGTCATGGGTTCAATTTCAGGCAAATGTGTAATCAATTTGGTGTACTTTAGCTCTTTAGGAGACAAGTAAGCTTAGCCGTTAAATAAAAAAGAATAATACGTAGATTATCATGGATTCAAACCCTTCCTTAACATAAGTGGGAAAATATATTATTACTTAAATACACCAAAAATTATCAGAATTGTTAGTAGTTATATAATCTCTATAACACACAGGTCATGTTAACAAAACAAGGTGTAGTTGGGTTGACATGCTTAACCGATATTTACTAAACATATCATTCCATCAACACATTTGACCAAACGTCTTGACCTGTTTAACACAATTACAGTTTGATTACAAGCAATCAACCTAGTTGAATTGTTATGAATTGGTTAAATAGGTCGTAATCGGGTTATAAGATTTTATATATAAGATTGTGCTTGGGTAGAAGAATTCAACCCACCAACCCAAAGCCCGTCAGCCTGATACCATTGACAAGTTTGCTAAATACGGTTTTGAGTTAACCTTGATTTCATTAATGTTTTTGAATCTTTTACAGCTTCTCCGTCATCAGCACCCACACCTGTCTCAGCAGGTGAAGCACCTGGATCAACAGCAGGTGAAGCACCTGGATCAACAGCAGGTAACCCGTAACACCAAAACTTTAACTGAAATGTGGCTAACTAGAAAGACATGTATATATATGTGTGCGTACGCGTGTGTTCTAACCACTTTTCCTCTTCATGTGTTTTGTTTTGGTGGATGAATTTGAACAGCCGGTCCAGGGACCAATGGCGAAGCATCCCTTGGCCCTACAGGATCTGGAACCGGTGGAAGCAATGCAGCTTCCAGCACTGCAGTTCATGATCTTTCTACCATCGTTTGCTTGGCGGTTGCTATCTTCATAGCATACTACTTCTAGATTAATTCTTTCACTTTACAATATGCATCACATTCTCCACATTTATCATGTTAATTTTGTTATATTTATAAGTAACATTAATTCACACATTTGATGTTTGATGTACTCAATAATATTTAGTGAGTTTAATATATTTCTTATTTTAATGATTAGCCTCACAAGGCATAATTTGGCAAATTATTGATGATGCAATAATTTTGGTTCCAACGTTATTTAATCCATATGTAAAATTACTGAAAAAAGCCTATTTTAACTAAGTCTAGGTTTATTAAAAATCCAAACTAAACTAAAGGGTTTTAAATGATAACTATGACTAAACCAAGATAAAAAAGTGAAAATGCTAAGCATATTTTACAGCTTCAACACAAAAAGAACTTTTGCACCTTTCTAATACCCTCTCAACTTGGTAAATAAGGGCGTACCTGTTGCTAGACTTAACTTCCGCTTTACACAGGGGCATGAGAGGGGCTATATCGCTTCACAATTTGATATACACAGTCTTAGTCTACACATTTGTGTTTCTCACGGATTGACTCGTGACCTTAAGGTCATAAAACAGTGAATCTACCAGTTTCTCTAAAGGCCACCCTTTTGATGAATAATGTCTCTAAATGTTTACATTAAACTATTAAATGGCTGTTTGTACCACTATATTCTTTCTTTTGAAAATTTTGAACTTAGCTTAGGTGTTTTCTGCTTCTTTTCTTCTTTGTGACTATGGAAATGAGCTCATTAACTAATAGCCCAAAACAAGAACAATGCCTACATATAGTAAGTTTTGTAATTTGTGTTTACTTGAATAACTCTTTGAACACTGCTGGAGCCAAAAAAATTTTTTCTAAATAAAGTCACTGATTTTTGTTATTTAGACGTTTGTCACTCGAATGTAAAACTTCTAGTTTGGTTTGGACTGGCTGACCGAGTCACATGTTGTATGAATGTAGCGGACAAAATAATAGAAGTGACCGCTTAATTGTACTCAAAAATCAATTTATAAAACTTGTATAATACTTACCACTAAGTATAAAACAAACAAACTTACCCAGTAAAATCTTAGTTTGTGATGTCTTGGGGGAGATAGACGAAAACGAACCTTACTCTTGCACCATAATATGGTAGAGAGGCTATGACAAGTATAAACATGTTACATATTAGATTTAGATCTTTTAATAAATAATAAAAAAAGACAGTAAGTGAGATGATGATGATACCTCAGAATGCATAATTGTGAGCTTGACAAGTCTTGTAATGAACTGAGAATAGATGGATTATAAAAAAAATATGTTGCCATCAATATCCACCCAAGTTAAACAGATCTCAGAGGCATTTCGTCGAGCAGGTGGTATGCATCACAATGCCGAAACGTTAAATATGGCATGATCACAACTTTAATAAAAAATAAATAAAAAAATACTAATGTGAAATGAAGGAATCATTGCATAATGGAAACTTTTACATAATTGAAATGTAAATTAATTAACCACCTGCATTTGAATTAGAACTTGAACCAGCAGGTGATTTACAATCAACTATTGCTGAGCATCCCAGTTTGATTCTTAATGGCATATAATCAATCAGTTACCACTGGCCTTATGCTTTAATGATAGAAGAACGAGGGATAGAGCTTGACGTCTTTCGAGTTTCCCGGTTCTAATCCTCTGAAGGTTTGCCACAGTGATATGTCATATGTTTTCATAATATCGCTATGTTCGGAAAAGAAACGAGAGAAAATGAAAAAGAAAATAATG
Source organism: Mikania micrantha (assembly GCA_009363875.1). Taxonomy (NCBI): domain Eukaryota; kingdom Viridiplantae; phylum Streptophyta; class Magnoliopsida; order Asterales; family Asteraceae; genus Mikania; species Mikania micrantha. The sequence continues at coordinate 93,247 of SZYD01002379.1, read as the reverse complement.
GATTTCTTTCCTTCCACTTTCCTTTCTCTTCTTAAATGAAACTTGAGAATACAACATGATTTATTTTCTTTTCTCTTCACTCGTTAAATTAAACTCGAGAACATAAAAATGTTTCTCCTTTCCTTTCTTTTCTCTCCTTAAATAAACTCGAGAACAGAGCGTAAAGAGGACTCAACTTGATCAGCCGGTTGGGAACATTTAGCCTTCGAAAAATTTGGCAAAGAAATTAATTGGGAAAATCCCCAAAATATTTTACTTCAAAATGTCCATTTATAAATTCAATATCCACCTATTTACTGGCGCCGGCTCCCATATGTACATAGGTGGCGCATATACAACCACCATTTAAAATTTGACACGTGTATTATATAGGCATGGCCTCCCGTATACTCTGACTTCCGGCCGTAAGTTCTCAATTATTGTCTGGAGTTACAGGCGTCCGCCAGTTAAGGAAATGGTACAATATACAGGCGCCGCCTGTACACGTTTTTTGCCTCGTCTATATAATATATGTGTCAACTTTTAAATTGTGATTTGTATAGGCGTCCATACACAGTATGAACATTATCTGACATTAGAAAGTCAAATGGGTATATTTGGGAAAAAATATAGTCAAATGGGTATTTTGGGGATTTTCCCAAATTGATTTATGCTAAACATGAGTAGGAGTAATGATCGGCCCAATTAGTTAATAATCGCAAACAAAAAAAAGGCTTAGGTTCTTTAAAAATATATGGTCTCTAATTTTGTAAAAAAATCTTTATGTAGTTGGGTTTTTGGCTTGTGGGCTTTTATTTTAGTTTTTGAGCTCTGAAGAAAATAATAATACAATAAAAGCCAAATAAAAGTCGAGTTTTTTTCCCAAAAGAGTGTTTGTGGCAAAATTATTTACCAAAATAGGTGTTTTAAAAAATATTTACCAAAATAAGTTTTTTTTATTTAATTCTTTATTTTGAACTATTTTATTATAATTTCTTATATTTCAATCAACATATTATCATAGTTAGTTGATTAAAAAGTATATAAATCTTATAATATGTTGATTGAATTGAAAAAACTATAATAAAATAGTTAAAATTGAAGAAATAAATAAAAAAACTCCTATTTTGGTAAATATCACCCATTTTGGTAAATAATTTTATTTAAAAAAAAACCTCAATATAAGTCTCTCTTCAAATATCCATAGAAGGTTTGAGAGAAGGAGATACCATTATAAATCCATAAATCAGTGTAAAAACTTTTAATTTATTATTTTAGGTCTTAAATTCAGATAAATGAAGGAATATTTTTAACATAACTCCCGGAATTTTTATTCCGTTTGGGGCCCCAAAATGGTTGAGCTAGCCTTGGTAGGAGTTGATGTCCAAGTTGCCACTGCTTGTTAATTTGAGTGCCTTGGTGAAACCCTCTTGATGTAAGAGAGTTTGCATGGTTTCACATCCTTGAACCTCTAGGTATCATATCATGTGTTAGAAATTAAACTTGGTAAAATGGTCAGGTCGGGTAACGGGTCGGAATGGGTTCAAGTCAGTATGTGTGCGAGTCATATTGAATTTTAAGCAAAATCAGTGTGAGTCAAAATGGATTGTTTTTAAAAAACATCAATTTGTTTTAAGTTAAATTGTACGTGTTATAACTAATCACATAGTCCATTAAGATAATTTTTTGTGATATTCTCCTCAAATATGTTATCAATCATTCATAAACGTTTGAAGCCATTGCATTCACATGGCTATTAAGTCACTTATCTTGACCGGTATTGTGTTAAAAAGTTACCATATCAACCTATTTCATGTTATAAGACCATCTACAGCGGTCACCCCACTAAAACTCCCTCTCCATTGAAATTTCCTGCCACGTCATCACCCCACTGAAAACCACAAAACCTCACAGTGGTCACCCCACTAAAAACCCTTTCCCACTATTCAACATCATCAACATTAAAAATAAATAAAAAACATTACACTAAATTAAAATAATTCAATATTTTACAAAAAAACACACATTACATTAAAAAAATAAAAACATATTAAAAACCTATTAATCGCCTTAGATGCTACGAACAACAATATCGGTGCGAACCCTTTCGATATGTTCGACCAAATCGGCTTTTAACGACTCGTGAATGCTTTTGTTTCGCAACGCCAAAATTTGGTTATCTCTGCGCGGGTCATCAATGTCAAAAGGAGATGGCGGTTCGTCTTCATCCGGTACAAACGGGCTAATCGACTTGCCCTCACATTCAAGTATCATATTGTGTATTATGATACAGGCATACATAACTGCTCTAATTTTTTTGGGATGCCATGCTCTAGCCGGATTTTTTATAATTTGAAATCTTTTTTTAAGAACACCAAAAGTCCGCTCGACATCTTTCCTTGCACCCTCTTGAGCTACTTGAAACCTTTTCCGTTTAAAGGTTGTTGGACATTTTATTGTTTGCATAAAAACCGGTCATTCTGGGTAAAATCCCGTCAGCAAGATAGTAACCGTGAGCGTACTCGTTATCGTTACAAAAAAACGATGATTGTGGAAACACACCATTTTCCATATCATTCAGTAACGGTGACGAGTTTAGAACGTTTAGGTCGTTATTCGCATCGGGCATGCCAAATCCATAAATCCTGTGAAGCAACTGCTTCAAGAATAATCGATGGGCATCCATGATCGCCTCTCATGAATTGTCCTCTCCATGCAACCGGACAATTTTCCCAATCCCAGTGCATACAATCAATACTACCAAGCATACCGGGAAACCCATGATAATTTTCATGGTGTTCATACAAATTCATAACATCATTATAATTTGGTTTGCGCAAATATTTAGGACCATAGAGTCGACGAATATTCTTACAGAAATTGTAAAGGCATTCTCTGGAAGTGTTGTCTGACATCTGTAAATAGTCGTCCATTATGTCTACCGTACTCCCGTATGCCAATTGTCGAATAGTCGACGTACACTTTTGTAAAGGTGTAAATCCTCGCTTGCCTCAAGCATCCCATCTCAATTGAAAATAAGTATCCGCACCCTCTAGGTCGTTGACGATACGTCCAAATAAAGGTCGTTGCATCCGGAAACGCCTCTTGAACAACGTCTCATTATACAACGGTTCGTTTCCAAAATAATGACGCATCAAAAAATCATGCCCCGCTTCCCTGTCTTGATTAATTTGAATTCTTCTAATGATAGGCCGAGGAATTTGAGACGCGTTTTCTTGAGCAATCGCAGACAACAACGAGATAAAACCTCCATACCCTCGCTATCAGAAGTCGAAGAGGATGATGAAAACACCGGAGAGGATGATGACATTTTTATAAAAATATAAATTGTATAAAAATTAAGATAGTTTGAACGAAAATGAGTGTGTATAATGGTTGGAATGAGAGGTTTATATAAAGTTTGATTTTATTATTATTATTATTATTATTATTATTATTATTATTATTATTATTATTATTATTATTATTATTATTATTATTATTATTATTATTTAAAACTAGACGTTCAAAAAGTTGGGGGGGGGGACTTCAATTTGAAAGAACCAATGGGATGGAAGGAAACCCAACGGAGAGCAGGGGCTATGGAGCTCACCCAGGCGGACACCGTGGGGCATGGGGGCGGTGGCCCGGCGGCTTAACGGCTGTGCACAACCTAATTTTACTCATTTTAACCCACTATACAATTCTTGTTCACCTAAACCAACCTATTTATTTTGATTTAGGTGAAGACTGACCCTTTATTAGAAATGAGTTGATTGAGGTAACAACAGTTACAAGAATTAATAATTAATAATTTAAAAAACAACATAAAAAGATGGATTTCGAATTTAGATCCAACGACATAAAAGATTTGAATGTTAGGCCTAAAAAATATGTATAAGTAAATTTTTATGTGTATAATGCGATTGATTTGACTTAAATATGATATAGGGGTGATGCATGAATATTAGGAACCCTTCCAAATGAGCCAAATCACTCTTTTTGGGTTCTTGAACCTAACTCAACCACCTTATTCTGAATCAGTATAGATTGGACATGAACCGGTAGATACAGATGATTCTGATTTTCAAAAAAACCATAACCTAACCAGAATTATCAGAATGGGTTTCCACTTTACCCGGCCAAAAATTGGAACCGAACCGGCTTAAAGCTGGTCAAAACTCAAACATAACCAGAACATGTTTCATCTCTACCTAGTATTTGACTTTTTGACGAAAACTAAAACCGGTTACTACCCATATCTAGTTTTTAAATAAAACTTGCTCCTCCTATGTCACACCCCCAAATTCCCACCTGTGGTGTCAGTCCACATGGGTGTGACGTGGCCAGAATCACATCTCATGGTCATATAGAACGACTCTATATGCATTTCAAATACAAAGTTTGTAATCATAAAAGTTAATCAACTGTTCAAATAGTTTGCAGCGGAAATACAATGTTTGTGCAGCGGAAAGTAGCAAGTTTAAAATGCAGCGGAAAGAAACTATCAGACACTACAACGCTTTAATACATAATATAAATGAAATTGTTTGTTCAAATGACATGAAATGAATGCATGCAAATCATGTGCTCAGCTCATTTCCTTAGGTGCAATCCTATCCATGTGCAAATCGGCTAGTTACATGAGAATACATGTTTAAGAAAAAGTGTCAACACATAGGTTGGTGAATTCACAGGTTTTGATATACATATTTAATAATCAAAAATGTTTGTCACGTGTCATGCTGTTTATCAAATGTTAGTCCCGAGCCCTATGCTCTAAGTGTCAGTGCGTCACTACCGAACTAGACTTGTTAGCCCTTGCCTCCGCCATGTTTGTAATAACAATGACAAGATAGGTCGAGATTTCAAGTGTCCTGACCTCCGGTCAGTATTGTGTCACGTGGGGTTCGTCACACCCAAATTGATCTATTCAAACTCACCTCGTTGTTTGTACATTGACGGTAAGACTTTGCGAGGGCTTCTTACAATTACAACACTTATGTTTGTCTAATAAACCAGCATACACAATATGTTTGTTCAAGTATAAATGATTGACTCGACTCAAAAAGTATTCCCCCCTATTTGATAAGTTTGTAAAAGAGTTAAAAGGGGGCCGTAAACTCACCTTAATGATAATAAGATAATGCGTAAGCTCCTGCTTCGTAGACGTGTCAGTCACCGGCTACCTATATCGTATAGCTTACGTGAGTTCGTGTAAGTGTCCGTGTTCGTGTTCGTGTTTGTGCTCAACAACCCTCGGTTGTTACGTTTGTCCATGCCGGTCCACATTGACCGCGTCTGTCCGTGTTTGATCGTGTTTGACCGTGTCAAGTCAACGACCCGTTGGTGAACCGTGTGTCGGTTGTGATTCGTGTAACATTCGTGACTGTGCTCATTGTGTGTAAAACATGCAAATCACGTTTATGGACAACTTACTATTTATAGTAAGTTTCCATTTTTAGCAAGTTCCACAACACTTATCGTTTTAAAGATTCTAGCATGATCATTAGTCCTACGTGATCATGTTAACACCTAGCACGTTGTCATATACGATCCAATAAACACTTAGCTTGTTTTTAGTCGTTAAAGTTTCCTAATATGGAAAGTTTCTGGTTTGGCATGTTCATCATTAACAATCACATAACTATCAACACAATGATCATTTTATATCACGTTAAACCATTTAGCATGCACAAATCATGTATAACATTTCTATATCAAATCTTCACAACATAAAGTTACTAAAAATAGTAACCATGACTAGATGTTCACCAAATGACCAAATCTAGCATTTCTACTTATTCCTTTATGCTTATATCATCATCACATATCACCAATAAACATTTAGAGTTGCATGCATATTCACTTTACCTATTCTAATGGGATTTGCAATATAAAGTTACTATATTTAGTAACTAGGTCCAAAATGACCATATATTACTATCTAATCCATTTTAACAACTCACACAACTCAAATAATCATTCATCAATATTCAAAATCATCTAGATAGTCTTAGATCATGCATACATGTCAATACAAACGATCATTTTATCATCTATGAACAAACTAAGCCTTAGGACACACTTTCAACATCATGGATCATCATGGATCATCAAAATACACCATTATATCATTCTAGATCATCAAAATCAACAATAAAAGCATCAAACCCAGATTCGAAACATCAAAATTCCGTGCATGTGATGCTAGTGTGCTTGCATGTGGGTTTTAGGCCTTGCATGTGTGTGTATGGGTGTGAAGAGTGCATCTTAGCCATAGAAACTACCTTGAGAGGCTCTAGAAGTTCAAGATGGATCTTGGAAAGCTGTTAAATGCTCCTGGAATGGTTGGGAACAACTCCACAGCAGATGCAAATGGTTGGTGATGCTTGGAAGTCTTCCTTTGGCTTCTTGGGTCTTCAAATTCTTAAGTCTTGAGCTCCAATGGCTTCTAATGGCTTCCAAGAGTGTTTGCAGGTGATATGGGAGAGGATAAGGTCGGGAAGTGGAGTGTATAACTGAAAGTAATGAGTGCTAGTAGTATAGGAATGATTTGCCTTGGATTTAACAAGATTTTGGCGTCTGGATGTCGCCGCGTACCGCCAAGACTGTCAAAAAGGTGCTTGGCGTACCGTAATGAATTTCGGGATTCAAAATCCCCGCCCATCCATCGCGTACCGCCAAGGATCTCTCCGGGGTCCTTAGCGTACCGCGAAGGATCCCGGTTGAGCACAATTTCGACCATTTTCGATGGTTTGGCTCGTTTTCAACGTTTTCACGATTATGAAACATTGTTTGGCCTTGTTTGAAGTCATCAAGTTCAATGTTCGAGCGTTTCGTGACGTTTCTAGTGTTTAGTTACACGATTTGTTAAATGTTCACCAACGTTTGTATCTTTCTAGACACGTGTGAGCATGTTGCGATAATTCACTGAATCATCGTGTTTGTGTCAGTGTTAGTACTATCGTGTCACGTGTCACACTAAATTAAACTAATTCTAGTACCACGTATACAATTGCTAATTAAATAAACATTTAATTAATTATAATCTGTCCTGAAATTTACGGGGTGTCGTATCCTAACTCTATTACCAACTAGGGGCGAAGGTTGTATAGGGCCAAGGGGACCGCCTCCCATCTTATTCTGTACCTAGCATTAATTTTTCAGCAAAAAGGATATTTTTAGTTAAAAATTGTGGTTTTGTCCCTCTAATTTTAAAAAATTAACACGTATTCTATGTTTCATAAATTTTCGACTAATATTTGATAAATAATAACTATCCAGTACTAGGACCTAGATAATACTTTAGTAAATTAAAATAATACTTTATTCCATCAAAATTGTTTTAAAAAATTGTCAGAATAATAAAAAATGAAACGACATATTTAGATTTTTTTTATGAAAAATGAATATTACGACTTACAAAAAGAATAACCAAATTTGTTTTTTCTTAAATGACTTATAAAAGAAAAATTGAATTCTATGTGAATATAATTTTGCACATTTTAGCACATCCACTCTTAGAAGTGGTTCGAAGTTCGGACCAGGTCACATGCTGTATGAACACAACAGGTTAAATAACTTTAGTTGGTATTGAGTTATTGACCGACCCATTTATTATTGTCAAAATTCAATTTTTAAAATCTCATATTTATTAGATCGTTTAATATAAGTATAAACTAGACCACAAGTGAAAAGATATACCTGCAAAGGCACAACTATCAGTTTGACAAGCCTTGTATTGAACAGAGAATGCACGAATGAAAAATTCGTCTATGCCTTGCTTTAATAAACCAAAAAGAATAGTTCGATTTAACAACCACCCAACTTCAATAATTCTAGCGTTGTTGTTATATCGAATTGGTTGTACTTTGTGTATATCTTAAACACAATGTAAAAATGTTAAATTTGGTTTAATTATACTCCATGTTCACATTTTTAATCGAAAAACAATGTGAACGGAATAAATCATGTTAAAATTGAAAATTCTTATGTTATTATTTCATTGATCTGGTTATACTATATGAATATCTTAAGCGCAATGTAAAAATGTTAAATTCAGTTTAATTATGCTTCATGTTCGCATTTTTAATCGAAAAACAATGTGAACGGAATAGATCAGGGTAAAAATTGAAAATATTAATGTACGGATTATATTAGTGGGTCATTATCGAAAAAAATGTACGGTTCACTTGATTTTGGGTTCTTTAAGTTACATAAGCACTATATGAAGGAAGAAATTTTATGGGGTATATTTACTCCATAGCCTAAGCTATAACTCCGACTAAAATATTTTGTTGCTCATAATTAAAGTTTTACATGGATAATTCATAAAGAAAATAACAAGACAAGATGCAAGTTTGTTTATGAAAAACATGTGATTTTAATTAGATAAAATTAAGTTCATCATATAGGAAGGAACCGGTATAATAAATCATTGCAACTCTTTATTGAAATAATAATGTCGATGAACCTTAGATCAATTGGTTTGGAAGGAGGCAACAAATGATTTTTCAATATAAAGGACATGTGTTCGAGCCTCATTTGGAATATCTAGGTGGGTTAGATGTTTTACCACAGTGTATCTTTGGTCGGTGAGTTTTCTTTAGAATGGTGGGCGAGTCGGGTCATTAACGTTCTCTGTGTTTCGCGGGCATGTTTTGATTTCGCCATTGACTTTACCCAAGTAACCGGGCTTAAAATGTAATCATTAGTTCAAAATAAAATAAATAATCCTTAGTTATATTTACCACTAGTAATTACTTAGTTTTAATCTACTTACCATCCATAATGTGAATCTAAAACCACATTTAGGAAAACATGGTGTAGGAGGTTTCACCTTTCTTAAACCATTAGGTTTATATGTGTTAGAAACAAAGATGGCCTTTCAGAAATAAAAATCATTTACAAGAACTTATATTTGAAAAAAAAAAACACAAAATAAAGTTCAAATTTTAAATCTAAATACTTAAGACTATACATAATTATCACTTGAAAAAGTCTTGACTATACTTCTACGTAAACACTACGTATCAACGTAACCGTGAGTAAAGAATATGAGTAGTGCAACTTGACCATCAAATGAGTTAAAAGGAAAAAAAAACTAATAGTATTGATTAGTATTATTAATTAAAATAAAAATAAAAACCCTCTAGTATTACGGATCAAGTATTTTTAAGAACAATAAATCTAATTAACTATTACCGATCAAGATATTTTTAAGAACAACAAATCTAATTAACTTACTCTTAAATTGCCCTCAAATTAATTTTTTGTTAAGACTTGAAAACACATCACATTTAAAAGATAATGTCTTTAAAAAATAAGATACTCCCACATTTGTGTATTCCGGACTTATATCGAACTTTTTATGAATTAAAATAATGCTTTTTTAATAGTAAGTTGTTTCTAAGAGAATTTTATGTATGAATATAAAATGAACAATACATTTAGAACTAATAAAAAGTTAGTAACCAAATTTGAATTTCCAACAAAGTGAAATATTAGGCTTTATAAAAAAAATTAAATTCTAAATGATTTTACTGAGAAAAGACCCATGTGATGAAGTTGTACCATTAAAGCCCATATGTTATGGTGTGACAATTAAAACATAAATAGAAAATTACAAGAGTGATTACCTACCTGACTTTCGTACAGAAGGTCTTGGGTGAGAGCCGTGACAATGTTAGGTGGTTTATCTAGTTGTAAATTCTTCCCAAGATAGACTTGATCAAGAGTATGCCCGAGAATGTCATTTTCCAAACCATCCTAGTATTAACAAGCAACTGTGAGCTTAGGGCTATTCAAAAATCTCGCGGCTCGAAACTTGCTCGAAGCTCGCTCGAAAAAGCTCGATAAAAACGAGCCCAGCCCGAGCCAGGGTTGGCTCGGCTCGATTACACACAAACATACATATATATTATACACAAATTTATATAAATATATACACACACAATATAATATATATATATATACAGATAGATATATTAGATTTTATCTATATATTATATATGTATGTATGTAAAGTGGAGGGGAGGTAAAAAAAAAAAAGAAAAAAACGAGTTGTCTCGTGGCTCGGCTCGAGGCTCGAGGCTCGAGTTTCTTTATGAGCTCGAGCTCGAATTTTTGGATCGAAAAAATTATCGAGCTGGCTTGGCTCGAAATGTCTCGAGCTCGAGCTCGAGCTCGGCCTGGCCTGGCTTGATTACACCCTCACTACTACAAAATAAGCTTAAGGCAAATAGTACTAAATAAAAAAAGGAGCAATAACACCCTCTTGATAAAACAAGAGGGAAGCTATTGCTCCTTTTTTGGTTCAAAAACTCATATACAATCAGTCAAAAAAGGTTGCAAATATGTTGCATTAGCTGAAGTTGCATTAGCCTAATGCAACCTTTTTATTACATAATGCAGCCTTCTTAAAAAAGTTGTATCAGAAAAAAGAAAGTTGCATTATGTAACAAAAAAGTTGCATTAAATATAACACAACTTTAGCTAATGCAGTTTTTTTCTAATATATAGGTTGTATTAGGGTATTTTTGTAGTAGTGGCCCTATGTGGGCCTATATAACTCACTATTATAATTTATACACACTTCAATTTAACAATGAAAATTATTGAGAAAATCAAATCATATATAAAATATGAGATAAACTGTATACTTTAATTACATGCTTTGATAACTTAAATTTACAAATTTAAATAAAGTAAATAATAAAAATATATAGAAAAAAAATCAAAAAGAAAAACATAAAAAACGGACCCTTGGGACTTCTAGTTTAAACACCAAGGTTCCAACCATTTCCATCACATTCACATTGATTAATATTTTAGAAACCAAAGACTAGCTTGTGTTGTTTTAGAGTTGGTGTCTTATCGGAGTATACAATTATGATTTTTTAAAAAAAGAAAGAGTTAGAAATTACACAGGTGTTACAAAAAATACACAAAAATGCAAATGCTATACTAGTGGTTTCCAAAATAAATATCGGTTAGTTTTAAATTAATGTTTTTAAAATGATCAGTGCACCCATATTGTTAATATACCCGAAATACCACCACCTATGGCTCGGTTCGGCTCGTATTGTAAACCGAACCTGAAATCTAGGCTCAGACTCAGCTCGTTTTTAACCGAGTAGGCTCGGCTCGTTTTTGGCTCGGATTTTACATAAAAAAATTAATATTTCAATTGCATTCAGCTCAACTCATCTCGGTTTTACATAAGAAATTTAATATTTAATTGCATTCACTTCAACTCGTCTTGGTTCGTTTTTTGTTCGGTTTTTACGTAAGAAAAGATGCGTGAATATGTGGAAATAAGAATTAAAAATATGATGTAGGAATTAGAAATAAATGGGGCACGTGAGAATTGAGATTCATTTCGTATTTCCGTCCTTTTTTCTTTTATTATTATTTTTTTTAAAACAATTACAAAATAATACCAAAGTATATTTGTTTATTATTAAAAGTAACCCTATAATTTTATATTTTAGTATAACATGTTGTACAAACGAGCCGAGCAACGAGCGAGTTACGAGCGGAGCCAGCCCTAGCTCGGATTCGGCTCGGTTACAAAACGAGCTGTGGCTCGGTTCGGCTAGGTTACAAACGTGCTTTTTCCGAGCCGAGGTTTATCCAAACAAACTACCAGCCAAATCCGAGTTTCGAGCTTTTTGGACGGCACTAATCACCACACTAGAGCCAAAATCGCTACCAGTAGTTGCCGCCTAAATCAGAAGGGTTATCACTTACTAGGGACAAAGTGTATGTTATAAATTTTGGCAAGTTCCATTACATGATTTTGTAGCATGTTAGCAATTTTTTTTGTTTCTTTTTTTCAATACTACAAGGATTTTGTTTTGATTTCGTACATTTTTTGATCAATTGCTTGTGATGGCCGAGTACGCCACCGAATCGATTGCTTGTGAATGGCCGAGTATTTTACCTGTTATATACTACTTGTTAGTAGCGTATTGAAGGACACCTGGGGTCATTGTTTCATTTACTCCCAACTCGTTCCCTACTTTCAATAGGACACATTTTCTTCACCTTCTCATCCTTCCCCATTTCCATCATTTTAGAAAAAAAAAATTTTCCGACGCCAATTTGCGTCGCAAATGCGTAGGAAACTGATGTTTCCGACGCATTTCCAACGGAATTTTTTTGTTGGAAAAAGTCCCATAGGAAAACTTTTGTAACACATTTCCGACACATTTGTGTCAAAAACTAAGATTTCTTACTTTCGTCACTATTTTGTCGCAAAATGTGTCATAAAATTTTGGTTTTACTTTTCGTCGGAATTGTGTAGCAAATATGCGTCGCAAATCTTCATAGAAAAATGCTAATTTTCTAGTAGTGTTAACATCATTGCTAAATTTAAATAATGAATTTGTCTATCATGTATTCCTGCAGATAATTAATTATTAACACCAACAAAGTAGTACTCTTATTTATATTTATATTTTTATTTCTCAACGTATAAAGGCGTTACCAGTGACAAGTAATCTGATAACCCCATACACAAACTATATATACAACCACCAACACAATACGCACTAGAAAACCACAACCGACACATGACACAAAGCACACGTCTATCAAAAAAAAAACTTAAATCCCTCCGGTGCCGGTGTGATGTCCGGTAGTGGTGGTGGTGGAGTAGGTAGTGCCGGTCCCCGTGGTTCCGGCCGCCGCTCTCTGGGCGGCGTTGTGCTCTTTCGCGGCCTGTTTCTCGTACTCAGCCTCGTGTTTCCTCTCCTCTTTCTTCTCTCTAGCCATCTCCGTCTCCACAGGATCATGAGCCGTCATCTTTTCACCCTATCCAATCATTCAATTCAACGACAAACAAAAACCATAATGTTTTACGATGATGTTTCAATGTTTTCCGGTTTGAAACCGATTAATTGATGAACAGACAAACCTTTTCTTGGAGAGTCGCTTTGGTCTTTTCCATACCCGATTTGGCGGAGGCTGCCATGTTCGCCGCAGACTCCTTGACGGACGCCGCTGCGTTTCTTCCCGACTGCATTTTGTTTCACTTTTTTGTGGATTGAATTGCTGGATGTTTGATTGAAGCAAACAGGTTATTCGGTCGATAGCCTTATATAGATGTGGTCAGTTGAGTATATTCATGCCACGTAGCCGGATGATGCTACGTGTCCGTGGGTTATCGTTCCACCGAGTTGATTTGGACAAGTGGCGCGATGGCAGCAAACGGTGGCATATATGTTCGTTACTATTTTAGGATTGCTCAAATAACTTTTGTTTTTGATAAATTGTTACATAATGTTATTTATTTTTACTAATTTTTTAAGTATAGCCATATGTGTCGGTTGATCTTGACTCAATTGAGTCATAACTAAAGTTATCGGTTATGTATGACATCCAACCTATCGGATCCGTGATAGTTGGATTTATTTTGTTTGACAAAATAATAGAGTTAGAGTCATCAAAACAGATGATTTAGAGAAACTTTTTAGTTATAAAGTTTCATAAACTTCAATTAATCTTCCTCTTTATTTCGAAAAAAATGTATATAAGAGTTGTATAACGTGGCATCCATGAATACATTAACAGTAGATGATAATTGTTTGGATGGATGACAAAATTTGAACATGTTTCGATTTGTTTCTCCCAATCGTTACCTTTTTAAGACCTAATTTTAAAACAATATAAGACAAGAATTGCGACCGAACTAATAAAATGATCATTAGATTTCAAGAATATATATATACACAAAAACTCATTGATTCAAGGCATTAAATAACTAAAACCGGTCTTCAGATGGATTTGAATCCCTGACTTTAACAATGGAAGGTAATAGCCCTAACAATATGGTATAAGAAACAACACATTTCCCTGATATAATAACTAGATCAATAGTTCCAACAAATTAGCTACTATTGACCTATTGTCGTAGCTAATATAATGGATTTGACATACAATTTAATATATAATTTTTTAATCCACTGGTTCCAACAAAAGGTAGAATTAGAGATACAATGAAAATGCATGTGAAAATCAACAAAGTTTGAGGCATAGTAAAGTTAATATTTATGACGAAAGATCAACGTAAAGTTCATCACTTCATCCAAGAAGAGAAATGAGTCCCGTTCGGCGGAAAGGCTCTCTGTGGTTCGGATGTCGATGACATGCTCGTTGACAAGTCATTAAAAACTTAAAAGGAATTTTATCCTTAAGTTCTATCAAAAATAAATTTGAGGCGTAAGTTATTACTTATAACGTATGTCATAATACATTATCGTCGACACACCACCAAAAAGCTTGAGATGGAATCTTATCATTAAGTTCTATTAAAAATAAATTTGCATCCTGTCATGCTAATACTAGTCAACATTCAGTAGCAATTGGTTACTATCAATTTTCAACCAACAATTAGTATTTTGTAATTAAAGGAACTAAGTTCGGACCAACCCTAAGTCAATCTTTAGCAGCAACCGAGTTCCTATGGATAGGCGATAAGGCATTCATTTTTTTTGTCAATAGTGTACATGACTTGACATGATACGGGTGTGCATAAAACCGAAAAAACCGACTCAAAACCCAAATACCGATAAATCCAACCTGAAAAAACCGAACTCAAATATAAACCGACGGGTTTGGTATAAGTTTTTTCTAAAAACCGAAAGTTTGGGTTTGGTTTTACCTTAAAGAAAAACCGAAAAAACCTAATACATGCGTATATATGCATATATATATATATATATATACTAGGTTAGCATCCCATGTTTTACACGGGTTGAATAAAAAATTAATAAGTATTCAATGATATAAATTTAAAAATTGTAAATGATTTTATGTTTTAAAATATGATCAGTATTACATAAAATATAAAATAATAATATTGCATTTTAAATAATTCCTTTTCAAAGTTTGGTTTCTAAACATTTCATTTTAAAAAAGTTGTTTTTAAAAAGTATCATTATTTTTTTACAAAATAATAGGATGTTATATTTTATTATTAAGCAAGTTGATAAAGAAAAAAAATAAATAGTTAATCATAATGACTTATAAATTATAAAAAGATATAATGAGTTATGAATTTTTGAGAAAAATTTCATATTTTATAATAATTTGATTTTTTAAAAGTGAGCTTTTTAATATTATAATATTTTTATTATATTAAGAATTCCTTTTTAATTATAAAGGTATATATAATATAATTGATATTTAATATTATTATGTAATATATATTTTTTTTAATATTAAGAACTTTTTTTAATTGAAAAAGGTATAAAGAATATATAATTATATAATTAGTATTTAATAAATTTGTGTATTTATTAGGAGAGAGAAGCGGGAAAAGTATTGTAGGGATACTCTAGATTTGTGACAAGTGTCCACTAGTTATTTTGATTTATTAATTATAACTAGGTTAGAATCCCGTGTATTACACGGGTTGTAAAAAAAAAATTACATATACATATCTGTTAAGAAGTACTTATATGACTAAAAAGTATGTATATTACATAATTTAACTAAACTCAAATTTTACAAAAGTTGAATAAAATATAATATAAACTTAAATTTAATTAAAGTATGCGTATTCTTTTTTAGCACAAATTAACTTGACTTAAAGTTATATTAATGCATATAACTTGTTTTTTTTTAGATTACTTACTTTTTATTATTTCAACATATTATATTTTTATCATTCAAATCATTCATTCATATTAAAATTCTCAAATATTTTAAAATCACTCATAAAAAACAATTAGTATCATTAATCTTTATTTTCAAATATTTTAATAAATATAATTTGAATATGAATGTACTTGAAGAATTAAAAATAAGTTGTTAAATAAAAATATATGTTTATTTACAAGCTTCATTAATAATTTCATGTTAATACAATTAATTAATAAGATATTAATTATTATTTTTTAATTAAATAATAAATATAGATAATTAATGAAGAGAGAGAAGCGGGAAAAACAAAATTTAGATGGCATAGAAAGATGACAAGTGTCCACAATTATCTTTATTTATTAGTATAGATAGATATATATATTGACTTAAGAAACTTATAGTTTTCATAAACCGTCTATTTTTATTTTCCTAGTTATTGATATCAAAAGTCAAATAAAAATCGTATATTTTATTATTATTATTGACTTAAGATACCAGAAAGAAGTATGATTTTTACTAAATTTAAATATTTTTGTATATATTTTTAAATATTAAGTAGTGTTGTACTTAAAAATTTTTTAGTATAAATATAATATTTTAGTTTGTTTTTTTATAAACATAATTTGAGGCCTAAATAAAAAATAGAAGAAACCCAAACCCAAACCGAACCCAAATAGGTTTTGAAAAGGTAAAAACCGAAAAAACCGAACCCAAACGGGTTTCAAAACCGAAAAAACCGAAATGTCGATTTTGGGTTTGGACTGAGCCAAAAACCGACCCATGCACACACATACTTGACACGTTAAACCACTAATTACAATTAATACAAATAAACTACTTTGACTTTAAATGAAACGCCTAAACTACAAAAGGTCTTCTAGTAACGTCTTTATTGTCTTAGTATATCTTCTAATGTAATCATGCGGTAAGCGCTACTGCTCTGAAACTTGCATGTTTTTTTTTTCAGACTAATACTAAAATGTCTCTTATCTTGTTCAAAATTCCCCAGTCAAATCTGCAACATTCTTCAAATGTAATTTCGCATCGGCATGAAATGTTGTCGAAAGCAATTTGTTGTCGCAAGGTCTTGATCTTCGAAAGCCTATGGATCTCCTAAGGTTAGGTTGTCCTTTCTGATAACGAATGGTTTTCAAAGGATAAACTCATTCTTAAGAAACTTATTTGGATTTGTGGATAAACTCATTCTTAAGAAACTTCTTTGGATTTTTAGGAATTTGTACTTGATAGGATAAGTTGCTTCTCCTGTGTAATTGTTTTGGTAAACACTAGCATTAGCATTAAATGTTCTTAAATAATTACTAATATTGTATGCATGAAAAAAAATAAATAATATGCTACTAATACCGAGTTTACTGGTTTGGTACCGACTGCTACCAGTATCACTAAAATACTAAAATTAATGGGTATTTATACCAAAAACATGAAAAAGGAATGATTCATGATTCAACCCATTATTCAACAAACCCAAATCATAACTTGACACAGACCCAAACCATCATCCAACACATGGCCCAATCCATGACCTAGACAATGGTTTAACCCATGACTCAATCTATGATTTGAACCATCACATGACCCACGATATGCCCATTACCCGACTCGTAAATTGTATTACATTTTTTTTTCCATCAAATCAAACTAGATAAAGTAATGATTATTCATTATATTGGATAATTAAACTCAACAATAAAATGACAAGTTTCCATTTTAATCTTTGCTCTGATTTATTCTATTAAATCATATCAAACATATATTTATCGTATACAATACTTAATTAGTAAAAGAAAATAAATAAATAAAGCAAATTTATTTACCTTAGTGTAAACTACAATGACCATCAAGAAAAACAATTATTATTTTACATTTCACGAAATAGGAAAAAAGGGCCTAATGAGTTTAACCTTAAGCTAGTTTCTTGAAAATATGTCTCTAAAAATTTTGGCAATCTGACGAAAATATATGATGGAAACCGTATTGTGTAAATTTTATTATATATTTTAGGAAGACAATTTAAATGGTTTAACAGAATTTAATATGTAATGTTATATTTTTGACTTTTGATTCATAATCATTAACGTATTTGTGATGGGGCCGGCCAAGCCGGCTGCCTGACACACGATCCTCGTGTGTGCCGTGCTAACATTAACACCACTAAAAATGGATTTAAATTTTTTAAATCAATATATTATTATTGGTAGGTTAATACCCCGTATATTACACGGCATTAATAAAAAAATATAATAAATAATTATTATTAAAAAATTTAAACAATATAAGACAATTTTTAATATAAAATAATTATATTATTTTTTTAAACACTATAGTTTTTTCAAATTTTATTTCTTAATTTTATAAATTTTCTTTTTGAAAGTTTAATATTTTATAATAATTTTTTTAAAAAAGTGCGTTTTTGGGTATTAATATAATTTTAATGCATTAAAAAAATATATTTTTTCTTAATTACATGCCCTTGAGAATACCAATTACAATTTTCATATAAAAAAACAAAAAATACTCTAAAGAAAAACAACTATAACGGCAAGAATAATTTATTAACGTCATTATGTATATAAATTAATTCTTAGGCTTTGCAATAATTTCACTCATGACATTAATTGCTACAATTTATTAAAATTATAGTTTGAATAATTTAATGATCTGAACATAATTTGAGCAGGAAATGGAGACCATAAGGTGCCTCATTGAGTGTCACATGGCACTCACAAACCTTCATTTATTATATTACATAGATTATTATTATTATTATTATTATTATTACTACTACTACTATTACTATTACTATTACTATTACTGAGTTCATGTTGTCATTCATATTACTTACAAAAGTTTTTAAATGACGAAAAATTTTGATAAAATAAAATGCAAAAATTTTATTAGATAAATCTCCAAATGGTTTAAAAAATTCCTCCTTTGCAATGATGGTTTTGCAAATAAGTATCAGCTTAGAGAACTCGTGAAGTAAACGAATTGAATAAATAAAAAAATTAAATAATACTTTACAATTGTTTGATTTGATAATATTAAATTTATTTTAATATCTAAAGATATATTTTTGTTAATATCATTATTATTATAATATAATAAAAGAGATGTGAGAATATAAAAAATAAAATAATAACATATGTCATCTACTACTCTTATTTACACTGATAGTGCGACGTGAAGATAAGAGTAATGTGTAGATTTCAAAATAAGTTTCACAAATGTATCTTTGGATTATGGTAAATTAATTTTATGGAATAGCTTTTTGATTTTAAAAACCACAATTTGGTCCATATATATTGTCGGTTAATCCTTATATATGAAATGATAATAATCAATTTTATTCACTCATCTATTCTATTTCCTTATTCATTCGTATATATTTGATAATAATAATAATAATCAATTTCATTCACTCGTTTATTTTGTTTACTCATTCATTCTATTCTTTTATTCACCTTCATATCAAATAGAACCTAAAACTAAACGTAACTAGTTAGATAGTAACACCTAAGTTAAATAATAGTTTTGGGATACAAATAACCCTTCGGAGTCAAGACTCAAGCCATATCATATCATATAATAAGTATAAACCAATGGTATTATACTATAGTGGTATTTTGTTGGTAGTATAAGGCTCATGAACTAAATTGTCATGGTTTCGAATCACACGAGGTTTTCACAAAAGTATTGAGTTTCATTCAGGATTGGTGACTTTGTGGTGGATACGATCAGATATTACTAACGGTGGCACAATGATAATCCAGTGATCCGTCAGTGAGTCAAACATTAGCCGTTAAGAAAAAATATGTTAAGTATAAAATTATATATCTAGCAAAGTTAGGCTAGTGATCAAGGATTGACCATTTCTCCTTGAAGACCAGGGTTCAAGCCTCACACATGACACGTTAATAGATACTAGGTGAGAGAAAGAATCTTAAACTTAATATTAGGTTCTGAACCAATAGGGGCGAGAGTTTACCTATTTCACTAGGTTTCCGCACATCAGTGGTACGGTCTCATGGTCGGCGATCGAGGAATCGATCTTAGTTAAAACCGTCAGTATAACTAAAGATAACACGACGGAATACAATGTCGTTTAAAAAATTTATAAAATTATATAATCGTGCAGGCAGCACAGACTCCAATGGAGATGTCATACGAAACCTGCCCACGTGGTGCAGAAGAACTGCATCTGCAACGAGATGGCCCCACCTCCGTAGATGTATCTTTGTTTGCCGACTATGGGTTTCTATGTATAGTTTTATTTACTTTTATTTTTAAAAACGTAAGAAGCTAATAAAAAAAATCAGTAAGATAAAAAATAAGAGAAATTATTTATATTTGGAAGATTTAAATGATATAAATGTAAATTTTCGTTAAAATAAAATAAATATATTTTTGTGTCCTCTTTAAACTTATGGTTAGAACTATTTCTTTTGTTTTCAACTAATATTAATTTTCGATTATATATTATTTCTATCCATTTTATTTTTAATTACTTCTATTTGATTACATTTTTTTCAAAAGATTCAAAACTTATCTTCCAACACTTGTTTACTTTTTTAAACAACAATTTTAGAAAGATTTTAATTAAAATAAAGGGTTTAGGTTAAGTAAATAAGTTTCTTATTCTAAAAAAGTTTAAAAATGATTTTGAGACATTATATCATTAATTAACGTTTATGATTAAATTAAGTTGTTGAAATACATTTTAGTAATGAAGACTTTTGTTTACTTTTTATAAAGTTCCTTCACATTTTGTTAAAGTTCATAACTTTTACATACGCTATTATTTTTTAAATAAAAAAATATCATAAAAATTAACTTTTTTATCTTCAAAAATTAATATATTGTTGTTATAGAAAAAAAATTATTTTTTAGTTCACTGTGTCTTTTTTACATGTTATTGTGTGTTTGTATTGGGCGCTGTGTCTTTTGTACAACTCATTGTTTCTTTTGTGTTTGTAAGTTTGTTGCTTAATCTTGTTTTTTTTTAACAATTTAAAACATAATAATGTTGCAGAACATAATGTCAAGCAAGGATGACATAATGACGAGTATGAATAAGAAAATAATATTTAAAAAGATAAAATTACGTGTAAAAAGACACAATTACCTGTAACAAAAACAAAAAAATGATAATTATTGAAAAACATTTAAGAAAAACACAATGACGATAATTAGATACAATGAAGTGAAAAAAATTCAATTTTTAGAACAACACTATACTTATTTTAAAAATAAAAAAATGATTTTTTATGATATATTTAAAAAAATAATATCATATGTAAAAGTTATTTAGGATAAGGTACAACGATGATAATTAAATACAATAAAGTGAAAAAAAATTCAATTTTTAGAACAACACTATACTTATTTTAAAAACAAAAAAAATGATTTTTTATGATATATTTTAAAAAATAATAATATCATATGACTAATCCTTCAACTACTTTTCTCTCTGAAATTTTGAATTTTCCCTCTAAAATTTGATCTAATGATATAATGGTAAATAATTCTTATTATATTTTTTAGGATAAGAAAAACTATTTATTTGAATATAACCCTTAAAATAAATTATTATTTTTTAAATAAGGGCTACAATTATTAATTTTTTTTACTTGTAAAGCACATGTCCGATGCAAATGAGTATACGACCCAAACCACACCTAGTTTTATTTACTTTATAGGGGTTTTAATTTATACCGTTAAAAAAATTTATATGTTATAAATTTTTGGAGCTATATAATATCTCTGTTTTACATTTAGTACATAAATTATTTATGGCGATGTTAGAGCGGTTTAGAAATGATTTGAATTACTTTTTTTTTTCTTGAACGGCAAAATGATTTGAATTACTAACTATTATAAACTAGTTAAGTTGCATGCCGCACGTTGCGGCGGCTGCGCTGTAATGTATAGTATCTCAACTTTATTAAGTCGAATGAAAACATGATATATTTGACTCAACCTATCTTCTAAAAGTATTTACGTCGAAACGTAGACTAACATAAAACATATATAAAATAAGCACGATAATGTACTATCTAACCGAACTTATTTATGAAAAAAAATTATTTGAAAATGTGTATTAACATGAATTTATATGGGCTCTTGCATAAACTAATCAATTAAGAAATTATTATTTTTAGCTAACGAACAAAAGGAATAAGTTGGAACCTTTAGAAACACGAAAAACTTAAAGCAACATTTTACAACGTTTTTAAAATAATTGATAAAGTGAAAGTGATGAGGCCGAAAGCATAAGAGAAATATTTAAGAAACGAAAGAGGTAAATTCGAAATTTTAGAAACTTGAGTGGTTCAAAACGAAATTTTGCAATTTTTTTATAAAATTGAGAGGGTGAAAATATGAATCTTAAACAAAAAAATTTAACGAAGTAAATCTATTAAAGAAAAATCACAACCAACTGCGTCAGACGCAACTTGGTATAAAAAACATGTTTTACTTGAGGACTGAATAGGAAGACGACACCTGAAATAGCGAGGTAACAACAATAGATTTATTATTCTTTTTTTGTAAAAAAAAAAAGAATAAGTAAACAGTAAAATGTGAGGAAAAAATTAAAGTCTAAAAAGTTAGACGATTACATGACAATAAAGATCAATTGAAACAATAGTCCCTCATTTGTGAAGTAGTGTTTTCATAACCGCAGAGTGATATAAAAAGTAAAAAGATAAATTTAAGAAAAAAATTAGGAAAAGAAAAAGAGAGGCAAAATACGAAATATGGGAAAAGAAAGAAAAAAGAAAAATTTGGATGTGGGACTCGCACCCTAACCGTTTATGTACAAAACCATCACCTTACCAACTATACTACAGAAACATTTGTTAAATTGTGTTGAAACTATCAAATAAATATAAAACAATATTTAACCAAGAAATGTGAGAGTAAACGTAATGCACCGACCTTTCAAATTGTATATATACTAGAAAAGTTATCCGCACGGTGCTGCGGAATTATAAGATTAAAACCCGCTTGTTACGATGTGATACTTAAAACGTCATTACGTATATTGCATTGGTGACGTTAAACTGGATAAGTATATTAAATAAACATATAGTTGGCACGGGTTGGTTTTAGAAATTGAAATGTATACTCGTATGTTGCAACCTAGTAATTAAATAAGTAAAAAATGGAAACGAAAAAAGAACGGTCTGGTTTATTAGATCGAAACAAATATGGAACACAAAATTATGTCTCCTATATACGATCTAATAATTTATAAAAAATTAAGTAAATGGAAAAAAACAAAAAGAAATTGCCATAGGAATTAAACATGTATGTTTTCATGACCTCTTTTAGTTGAAACAGGAGATTAAAGGCTTGAAAGACTTCCGTTGGCAAGAAGCGGATATCAACGTACGGGTCAAAAAGAAATAATAATAAAAAAAAAGCCCGCATGGAATCGACCTAACGTTGGATACTTGCAAAGCCTTAAGAGCTTTTATGTAGTCCATTAAACCAATTAGTCCTTGATGTATTTTTGCTGCAACAAAAGAACCTAAATAAGAATTAATTTTACAAAAAGCCTAAATTTTCCATTTACAGACAAAAAACCAAGACACGGGATTCGAACCCGCGACGAAAACCAGCATCCTACCAGTTTAGCCAAGAATGCGTATGGTTTGAAAGGCTGTAAACAAATATACGTATATATATAGAAGTTGATACGTTGGCGCCAACCTCATACCGACATTGCTAAATGTTATGTATACAATTAGTATGAGAATGTTATATAAATTTGGCATGTGTTCAACATTATGTTTATATATTTGCATAATAAATTTCTTTGTTAAGAACAGAACTAATCATTAAATTACGTATATGGAACGATAAACACGAATCTCAAATTAGATGTAGTGTGATAAAATACCTGTAAATAATGAAATAATGAATACCTTTTTTGATCATATCATATCGTCGACTAATATGCCGTTCATAAAAAAATATCTTCGATCAATATCTTTAAGCAGATTATTAAATTATTTACAGTTAATATAAATTATTTTTTGAAAACCCAAAATCGTAAATAGAAAGATACGCGGTTGCAATAATACGAACTTGAATTGCAAGATATGAATTTCGTTTAGACCTAGGTCGTATATATACACGACTTTAACAAATTATTTACAACTTGACCCGAGCTAATTACATAATTGACACTTCTATCTATAATACATATTTTAACTAATTTACATAAATAACCCTAGATTTGACTTAAGAGGGATTAATCTATCATTCACCCCCTTAATCACGAATGATCAAGTCTTGAACACCAAGTAGTTCCCGCATTGTTGCAAACTTGACTCTTGCCAATGCTTTAGTCAGAATGTCAGCCTTCTAAAGTTCTCCACTGATGTGTTCAACAATAATGTCTTCCTTTTCAACACATTCTCTTATGAAATGATAACGAGTGTCAATGTGCTTGCTTCTTCTATGAAACATCGGATTCTTCATTAATGCAATAGCTAATATGTTGTCAACGTATAGAGTGATCTTTTCTTCTTTCCATCCAGTAGGTTCACTAAGAAGTCTCTTAAGACATAAAGCTTGACATGTTGCAGCTGTTGCAGCCATGCATTCAGATTCACATGAAGATAGTGCCACAGTTTGTTGTTTTTGCGTGCACTAAGTTATGGGAGAGTTTCCGAAGTAGAACACTATTCCAGTACTGGCTTTTCCTTCTTTAGTATTAACTCCATAACTACTATCACTATAGCCAGTTATCTTACATCCTCCATTCCTTTTATAGATTATACCAAAGTCTTTAGTTCCTTTGATATATCTAAGGACTTGATGAATGGCCTTAAAGTGATGTTCTTTAGGTTCTTGCATGAATCTACTAAGTAAACCAATTGAATGGGATAAGTCTGGTCTAGTATGTAACAAATACCCTAGACAACCAATCAGACTTCTATATTCGGTAGGATCAACCGGTTTTCCACCTTCAGTCTTAGTTAAAAGTGTACCAGGGTTCATTGGAATTTTAGTCTCATTACTATCCAGCATTCCTGCATTTTTAAGGATCTTAGTAATGTAAGCATGATGTTTAATAGCTATCTCATCCTTTGTTTGGATAACTTCTATTCGAAGATAATAAGCTAGTAACCCAAGGTCACTCATCTCAAATTTCTCTTCCATTTGAGATTTAAATAAGTCTATTTATTTCTTTTGAGTTCCAGTAACTATGAGGTCATCCACATAGACTCCAATAAGTAAAGTAGAAGTTTTGTTTTTCTTTGTATAGACAGCCTGTTCCAATGTACATTTCTTAAAATCAAGTGATTTTAAAGTGTGATCTAGTTTCACATTCCATGCACGTGGTGCTAGTCTAAGTCCATATAATGCATTGGAAAGTTTATAAACCTTTCCTGCATCTTTCACGAACCCTTCAGGTTGTGAAACATAAACTTCTTCTTTTAGTTCCCCGTGTAAGAAAGCGGACTTTACATCAAGATGATGTACAACCCATCCATGATAAGCTGCTAAAGCTAATATAAGGCGAGCAATTTCTATACGGGCTACATGAACGAAGACTTCATCAAAGTCTATACCATGCTGCTGTACATAAACGAGCCTTATGCTTAATGATTTCTCCATTTGCATCTCGTTTAGTCTTAAATACCCACTTTAGGCCGATTGCCTTATGATCACTGGGTAACTTGGTTAATGTCCAAGTATTATTTTTATTAATAGAGTTGAGTTCAGCTTGCATAGCCTCAACCCATTTCTTGTCCTCAGCTGCCTCTTTATAATTTTGAGGTTCCTATTCAGCTAGGAGTAATTTATTAAAATTTAAGTCAATTTTTGGATCCTTTTCATACATTTTTGCCAAAGGTTTAAAACCTTTCATTGGTGTATGGTCAAATGGATTAGACAAAATGTCAGAACATTCAGCATCTCCAGCTAAACTTTGTTCATGTGTACATGTTGGAGGTGTGACAGTATTATTTGGTGAACTAGGAGATAAAGGTTCTTGATTATCATGTGTTTCCTCTTCATCCCCATGTGTCATAGGAACCATTTCATTGTTTTCTTGAAGAACCTTTTCTTCAACAATGAATTCTACCCAATCAGGTTCCTTAGTACCAACCTCATTCATGTATTCGCTCCAATTTAATGATTCTTTTTCCAAAAATTTGACATCTCTACTGATGCAAATTTTCTTAGTCATAGGATCAAACAATCTACATGCTTTTGATCCTTCCTGAACTCCCAAATATATCATTTTCACACTTCTATCATCTAACTTAGTTAGATGATTTGATGATACTTTAGAAAATGCCACACTCCCAAAGACCCTTAGGTGTTTTAGGTTAGGCTTTCTACCCTTTAATGCTTCAAACGGTGTAGAATTTTTCAAAGCTTTAGTTGGAGTTCTGTTTAACACATATATGGTATGCCTTACAGCTTCACCCCAAAAATTTTGAGGCATCGACATAGCTTTCATTATGCTACGAGTAGTAGATAACATTGTTCTGTTTCTATGCTCAACCACACCATTATGTTGTGGAGTATAAGGTGCTGTAAGTTGTCGGGCTATACCATGTTCTTTACAGAAAGAGTTAAATTCACTAGAAGTGAATTCTCCACCTCTATCAGTTCTTTATGTTTTTAGTTTGGTTCCAACCTCATTTTCAACTAAATGTTTAAATTCTCTAAAGATTCCAAAAGCTTGATCTTTAGAACTCAACAGGTATATCCACATATACCGTGTATAGTCGTCTATAAGCAAGAAAATATATTTCTTGCCCGAATGTGTAGGAGGTGATATCGGACCACACAAGTCACCATAAATCAGTTCCAAAGGGGCCCTAATGTGTTTCCCTAATAAACATGCATCACATATTTGGATTGCATGATTTAGACGAGGAACATCTTGAACCAAATTTTTATGAGTCATCAACTTAATAGTGTCAAAGTTTATATGACCCAGACGAGCATGCCAAAGCCATGCTTTTTCATCTATCTTTGATAATAGACATATGGGTGCACCAATTCTCAAATTGATATTGTAAAGTCTATTCTTTGAACGTGTGACTTTCATAAGTAAAGTCTCATTGTTATCATATAGAAATAATAAGTCACGTTCTAATAGAACCTTACACCCATTTTCAGTCAACTGTCCTAGACTGAGAATATTATTTTTCAGGTTTGGAATATAGTAAACATGAGAAATGAAAACTCAAAATCGTAAATAGAAAGATACGCGGTTGCAATAATATGAACTTGAATTGCAAGATATGAATTCCGTTTAGACCTAGGTCGTATATATACACGACTTTAACAAATTATTTACAACTTGACCCTTGCTAATTACATAATTGACACTTCTATCTATAATACATATTTTAACTAATTTACATAAATAACCCTAGACTTGACTTAAGAGGGATTAATCTATCATTTTTTAAGTCATATTAGTACAAATGAAAATCTTTGAGGTCATATGTTGATATTCTTTTTTTTTGTTCTCGTATTTAAGTTTTGATAAATATGATAAACATTTATATATGATGTTGAACTAGGTTAGTACCCGTGTGTTACACGAATATAAAAAGATTCATATATCATTACAAGTATGTGGCTTAAATTAATAATTAAATAATCAATTTATTTTACATAGAGACGGATCATTTTAAGAAAAGTTGATTTATTTTCATAAATTTGTAAATATTTCTTTATATACAACATTTATTGTTTGATTACCAACTTTACCATCTCTATCTAATATTAGTAACTTAACTCCATCTCTAGTCTTAACTCTTGACAGCGCCACATACAACTGTCCATGTGTGAAAACATGTTCCTTCAAATATAAACCAACTCTCGATAGTGATTGGTCTTGACTTTTGTTAATTGTCATTGCAAAACACGCAGATAATGGAAATTGCCTTCTCTGAAACTTGTAAAGAATCTTTTTATTTGTTGGTATCAAATTAATTCTTGGAATAAATGTGCGATTACCAATATTACTTCCAGAGATTATCTCGGCTTCTATAACACGTTTATCAAGTGATACGACATGTAGCCTAGTAACGTTACACAAACCATTTTGTTAGTCGATGTTTCGTAGTAGCATTACCGGAACACCGACTTTCAACACCAACCTATGATTTGGCAGTCCATATATTTTAAAACTGTTAAGAAACCATGTGAGTATAAGTTCTCTTGTAACGAATCATTAAAATGCTCTGTCTGACATATACTATCTGAGCTAAAGTACTCTCTTTCATCGCCAGGGAAAACGGACAACAACCGATCATTAATTTCATGAACAACTTCATTCTTTGGTGCAAGTATAGCTCGTTCATGAAAGAATTCTTGGTTTTGTAGTTTTGTAGAATTGATGGATAAACAAAGTCTATTAAGCTGGATAGAGGATCGTCTGAGTCATTAATTAAAAATCATCCGGTATATCAACTTTTGCTTCACCATCATTCATACCACCAACATTTCCCTCTCCAATATCTAAAAGCCATTTTGCAAAAGTATTTGTATGTTCCATATCCATTGCATCGCATCCAACGCTTAGTCTCATGTTTTTTGATAATCTCAACAATTTGCATTTATCCCAAATGTATGATGAACTTAATGAAGCGTTAACAATTTGTTGTCTACTTCCATTTGAAACAACAGGGAGAATTTGTCTGAAATCACCACCGAAAACAATTACCTTACCACCAAATGAGATTTCATTGTTAATACAACCATCAGAACTGACTACATCATTCACAGTTCTATCCAAAGCTTCAAAGGCATGTTTATGAGTCATCAGCGCATCGTCCCATATAATCAATCTCGTTTGCTTTAACAAATGTGCATCATCACTATCGGGTCTTATGTAGCAAACTGAATCTTCATTAAAACGTTTTACCGGTTCCACCATATCTGTAAACAAAAAATACACTGCCTTTGTTACATTCAACCGCCGACATGATCTCATCAAAAACACCCCGTTGTTCAGGTGTTAAGGAAAATAATAGATTCTAAAACTCAATTGCTGCATTCGTAACATCATACGATAACTCCTCACTGATCAAACGATTATTTGAAGAAGATACACACTCACTATCAGGGAAAGTGATGTGTTGTAAAACACATCTGTTTTTCTATTTGTTCTTGTTTCGTTTCGTTACAGTTTTATTCAGTTTTAGAGTCGATTGATGCTGGTTCTTCACATTTCTACAAATTGTTGCTTGCAGGTAATAAACATGTTAATTGGGCACAAAAGATCAAGAAAACGAGCTTCCGGGCGAGCGGGAATGAACTGATGATTAAAAGAAGAATATTTCTGGAAAAACATGCCCGTCGCGTAGCGCGACAACCTCATGAAACCCTGTCGCGTAGCGCGACAGGTGGAAAATTACGTGTTTGCCCTTTTTAATGATTGCGGGTTTGACCCGACTATTTTGTCGGGTAGCTGGGTGTGTCGCGTAGCGCGACGGTTATCAGAATACCTGTCGCGTATCGCGACAGGGTTATTTTGTCAGATTTTCGAGTTTATTGATTGGAAAACGGCTGGGGTCGAGGGGATTCGATTTGGAACGATCAGAGACGACCTAGGAGGCGACTAGAAGCAGAGAATCAAGGTTGGAGTCGAGTTGGATCATCGAGAAGCCCTAGACGAGTGATTCGAAGGGTGTAACGTGATCGGTTCTTCTTTTCTTCTTGTTATTCTTATTTGAATGATGTTTAAGATTGGTTTTATTCTGATTTCTTGCTGTTTGTTCAGTATGGTTGTTGGCTGGAACAATAGAACTACCTAGGGTTTTACAATTATGCATGTTTGACGTTTATAACGATTGATTGTGGAACAAGTTTGGATTTTTCAATGATTTAATGGTTTGATTTGGATTCTTGGATGTATATGAATGTTTATGATGTTTGTGATCTAATTTATTGTGTCCTCGTATGCTTTGGCGAATGTCTTTCGTGTAATGAGCATGTGTTAGGTCATTTACTTTGTGTTTATGATTAGTGGATGCATTACTAGACGTAGTAATTCATAGGAACAATAATTAAATCACAAATGAATTAGATGTTAACCAAATTCAATAGCCGTGAGGTGAGAGTTTGTTGGTATATCTTGCATGTTTAAGAACTAGTTAAAGTCTTTGTAACAAGACTAAAATTAGGTTAATTGAACATAGTCTTGTATGCTAAGTCCAAGATGAATCTCCTTATTATCCCTTGCATGTTGGTGCATTGAGGCTATCTTTTCCGTGAGGTAGATGGTTTTTAGGATATATCATTGATGGTTGGTTAACTTGTGAAAGTAATTAACCTAAACCAGTGTTTAATATACTTATAAACAATTTAGTTGAAATCTTTGAAAACGGTTGAAGAATCTCTAATTTGTTGTTAAGTTAAAACTCAAAGATCCCGGTTCCAAAATGAGTTCCATAATCAATCCATAAAACATTAGACATGTATTAAAGTAAACCCTAGGTAGTCATTTCATCATTCGTGAATCTTAGTTGCATTTTCCACTTTGAGTCTTGATTTGATTTTCAGAATTTTATAAATTTCAGTTTATTTAGTTAATTATAAAACCCCCCCTTTCAAACTTTTAATTTAATTTAAGTCATTTGTATAGATAAGTCATTGAGTCTATTAGCATTTTCTGTAGGAGTCTGTGGGTTCGATAATCCGGACTTACTTTTCTGTGCTACTTTTCAATAGGTTCACTTGCCTGTTAGTAGTTTAGTTTAGAGAGTCTAGAATATTGCTTAGTGTCTAGGATAGTTTTGATTTTTATTAGTTTTAATTAAGCTACTTTGCACACATCAAGTTTTTGGCGCCGTTGCCGGGGACTTCTTAGTCGATTGTGCAGTTTAGTCTTGTGTCTTATCTGTGCATATCTGTTCTTAGTTTAAGTTTTATTTATTTTGTTTCATTTATTTTTGATTTATTTTTGTTTTATTTGCAGGTTTGGTAGTGTATGCCACACCTACGTTCACATGGACCGCCACCTGAGCTTTCTTTGCCTTTAAGGAGCGATTCGTGGGACTTCTCTGAGGGTTCTACGAGCGAGGTAAGTGCTTCTACTCCCGTTTCTGCAGAGTTTTCTGATCACACACCACCATCTTCTTCTAGTTCTTCCACCCATTCTAGCCCACGCTTGCACTCTGTTCCACCTATGGCTGAGCGTCGCACGGTTCACCAGCAGGCCACTGCTGGATTCACGGGACTTAACAATCCCATCACTGTGCCAAATATCACGAATGAAAATTCGTGGCAGATTCCTTCGTACATCATGACAGCCATTAACAACACTCAGTTTAATGGCCGGGATGATGAAGATGCACCAGCCCATATAGCTCGCCTCACTCGCATCTGTGGTACCTTCAATCTTCAAGGTGCTACTGAAGATGCTATCTTTCTGCAGCTATTTCCTTTCTCTCTTGCGGGTAGGGCCACCACTTGGCTCGATTCGCATGCTCCTGGATCTTTCACTACTTGGGCCAGTCTTAGGGATACATTCCTTAAGAAATACTTTCCACCTGCCAAGGCAGCCCGTCTTCGTGATGAGATCCATTCTTTCCGTATGGCCCCTGATGAGCCATATTACCTTGCTTGGGAGAGATTTCAGAATCTGCTTAGCAGATGTTCCCAGCATGGTCTCTCTGACTGGGCCCTGGTAGAGAAATTCTACAATGGTCTAACTTATGAGACCAGAGCTCGTTTTGATACTTCTGCGGGTGGTCATCTTATGGGAAAGAGGGATGTTGCTGAGTGTACTGATATGTTTGAAAGTTTTGCTCAGGCTGAGTATGAGCAGAGATCAGCTAATAGGAATTCAAATCCTATTTCTAGTTCCTCCTCTTCCACGAGAGGAGTTCACCACGTTAATGTGGATACTAGTGTGGCAGCTGCTCTTGAGGCCTTATCGAGGGATGTGAAGGAGTTGAAGATGAAGGTGGATAGGTGTGAGATTTGTAGGGGTGGCCATGCCACATCTGAGTGTTTGGTGGTCAACCAGGAGCAGGTTGATTATCTAGGGGGTCAAGGTAGGGGTAACACGAACCCTTTCAATAATTCCTACAATCAAAATTGGAGGAACCACCCAAATTTTAATTGGCGCTCTTCCGGTCATCCCCCTGGTTTCCAATCTGGGTCTTCTCATAACCAGGGGCAGGGTCATTCTTCGGTTAGTCATCCTAGTCATACACCGGGGGCGGGTAGCAGTAGTAGTGGTGGTGGTTCTGGGGGTAGTATGAGTAAGATTGAGGAGTTACTCACCCAGTTGGTTGCTAAGGATGCCAATACTCAGAAAACCCTTGCTGAGCATGACATTCTTCTAAAAAACCAACAATCTGCTTTTCTTGATCTTCAAAGATCAGTTGGTGATATTGCTAAGCTTTTGGATGAGAGGCCCCAAGGTCAGTTTTCGGGCAACACTCAGCCTAATCCAAACGCTCATGTGAAAGCAGTGACTACGAGGAGCGGTCGAGGGGGTATGAGTGTAGAACCACCGGTTGAGGTAGATGATGAGGAACCGGTGGATGAGGAGATTGAGATGGAGACTCCTGGGGGGGTACACATGAGGCCAGTCCCAGCAAGTACAGTACCGACCAGTGAGTCTCCCGTAGTGGTCCCGGTTGAGAAGAAACCGGTTGAGGTTAGGCCGAGTCCTAAGATTGATCATTCACGACTTCCTTACCCTGCTCGCTTAGCTCACCAAAAGCATGCTAAGGAGTATGGTCATTTTCTTGACATGTTCAAACAGTTGAAGATCAATCTTCCTTTTATCGAGGCTCTTCAGCATATGCCCAAGTATGCCAAATTTCTAAAGGATTTGTTGAAGAGAAAGGAGAGGTTAGGGGAACTTTCTAATGTTCCATTGAGTGGGGGATGTTCTACGGTGATTCTGAACAAGCTACCGGAGAAATTGACAGATCCTGGGATCTTTACGATCCCATGTTTGTTTGGTAGTGACACTCAGAGGCACGCGTTGGCAGATTCAGGTGCTAGCATCAATTTGATGCCCTATTCATTATATGAAAAGCTAGCACTTGGTGAACTTATGCCTACGCGCATGACATTGTCCCTTGCTGACCGAACGGTCAAGTGTCCACGGGGTGTTGTTGAGAACTTATTGGTGAAGGTGGACAAATTTGTATTTCCCGTGGACTTTGTGATTCTTGATATGGAGGCCGATGAGAGTGTGCCTATCATTCTAGGCCGTCCTTTCTTAAGGACTGCTAAGGCTGTCATTGATGTGTTTGATGGGAAGCTCACTCTTAGAGTGGGTGATGAGACTGTCACATTTGAGGTTGTGAAGTCTATGAGGCATCCCGGTGATCATGATGACTTTAGTGACCCATGTCATTCTGTGTACTTCATAAATTCTTTCATGTCACATGTAGATAGGTGTCTTGAGTACGTGTGCGGTGCTGATTTGGTAGCTGAGAAGAGTGAGGAGGAGTGTGAGATTGATGATGAGGATGTTGGTGTCATTTCTGAGGTGTTAGAGATAGATGAGTTGAGGGAGGAGAGTAAGAAGCCCTCTGTTGAGTCACCACCCACCCTAGAGCTTAAGGTTTTACCCTCACACTTAGAGTATGCATTTTTAGGAGAGGATTCCACACTACCTGTTGTCATTTCATCTGGGTTAAGTGAGGAGGAGAAGAAGAGATTGTTAGGTGTGCTGAGGATGTATAAGGGGGCTATTGCTTGGAGACTCTCTGATATCCAAGGTATTAGTCCTGCTTATTGCACACACAGGATACTCATGGAGGATGAGTATAAGCCGGTAGTCCAACCTCAGAGGCGGTTAAATCCTAATATGCAAGAGGTTGTGAAGAAAGAGGTGTTGAAGTTGATGGATGCCGGTTTGATCTATCCTATCTCGGATTCATCGTGGGTGAGTCCTACTCAGGTTGTCCCTAAAAAGGGAGGGATGACAGTCATCACGAATGAGAGAAATGAGCTCATTCCTTCTCGCACGGTCACGGGGTGGCGAGTTTGCATCGACTATAGGAAACTTAACGATGCCACCCGGAAGGATCACTTTCCCCTTCCTTTCATTGACCAGATGTTGGAGAGATTGGCGGGACAACAGTTCTATTGCTTCTTAGATGGTTTTTCTGGGTATTTCCAGATCCCTATTGCACCGGAGGATCAGGAAAAGACCACATTCACGTGCCCTTATGGCACCTATGCTTACCGTCGCATGCCCTTCGGGCTATGCAATGCTCCTGCCACATTTCAAAGGTGCATGGTAGCCATCTTTCAAGACATGATTGAATCATCCATGGAAGTGTTTATGGATGACTTCTCAGTTTATGGTGACTCATTTGATCAGTGCTTGGTGAATCTTGAGAGGATGTTGAAGAGGTGTGTAGAGACTAAGTTGATGCTTAATTGGGAGAAGTGTCACTTTATGGTGACCGAGGGGATAGTATTGGGTCATAAGATTTCGAGAGCGGGTATTGAGGTAGATAAAGCTAAGATAGAGACCATAAGTAAACTCCCACCACCTTCTAGTGTCAAAGCCATTAGGAGTTTCCTTGGTCACGCGGGTTTTTATAGGCGGTTTATTAAGGACTTTTCAAAAATCACTAGGCCTATGACCCATCTTCTAGAAAAAGATACCCCGTTTTTGTTTGATGAGGAATGCATGAAGGCATTCGAATTCTTGAAGGAGAGACTTGTGAGTGCTCCTATTTTGGTTGCCCCCGATTGGAATTTGCCTTTTGAACTCATGTGTGATGCTAGTGACCAAGCCGTCGGGGCGGTCTTGGGGCAAAGAAGAGAGAAACATTTTCACCCGATATATTATGCTAGCAAAACTCTCAATGATGCTCAAGAGAACTACACTACCACCGAGAAGGAGCTTCTTGCGGTAGTGTTTGCTTTTGACAAATTCCGGTCTTACCTTGTGCTTTCAAAGACCACCGTCTTCACCGATCACTCGGCTTTGAGGTTTCTTTTTGCAAAGAAAGATGCAAAGCCTCGTCTTATTAGGTGGATTCTTTTGTTGTCGGAATTTGACATTGAGATCAAAGATAAGAAAGGGGCTGAAAATGTGGCGGCCGATCATCTCTCCCGGTTGGAGGACCCGGAGAGGAGTGAGATTAGTGAGGAGGAGATTGGTGATAGGTTCCCTCACGAGATGATAGACTTTGTCGAGGCGGAGAAGCAAGGAATGCCATGGTTCACCGACTTGGCAAATTTCCTTACTAATGGAGTGGTGATTGAAGGAATGACCTCTCAACAAAAGAGGAAGTTTTTTAGAGATGCGAGTAAGTATGTTTGGGATGATCCGTATCTCTATCGTGTGGGAGGTGATAGGATTTTAAGGAGATGTGTGAGTCGAAAGGAGGGCCTTGATATCTTAAGACATTGTCATGAAGGCTTGACGGGTGGACATCATGGACATCATTCCACCGCCCAAAAGGTCTTCGATTGTGGATTTTATTGGCCTTCGGTGGTGAAGGATGCACTTGAGTTTGTGAAGAAGTGTGATCCTTGCCAACGCACCGGGAATATCTCCTCTAAAGATGAGATGCCTCAAAACCCGATTCAAGTGTTAGAGGTTTTTGATGTTTGGGGCATCGATTTTGTTGGACCTTTTCCTTTGTCCAAGGGAAATAGGTATATACTCGTGGCCATAGATTATGTCTCAAAGTGGGTAGAGGCCCAAGCCTTACCTACAAATGATGCCCGAGTAGTTCTCAAGTTCCTTAAGAAGTTGTTTAGTAGGTTTGGGACTCCTAGAGCTTTAATAAGTGACCGTGGCACGCACTTTTGTAACACTATGTTAGAGAAGGCACTTCAACGCTACGGTGTCACTCATCGTTTAGCGACTGCTTATCATCCCCAAACAAGCGGTCAAGTGGAGAATGCAAACCGAGGCGTGAAAAGGATACTTGAGAAGACCGTAGGGAAGAGTCGGAAAGATTGGTCCGACAAGTTAGATGATGCATTGTGGGCGTTTAGAACGGCTTATAAGACACCTTTAGGAACCACCCCATATATGGTCGTTTATGGCAAAGCATGCCATCTTCCCGTTGAGTTGGAACATAAAGCTCTTTGGGCTCTCAAGACGGTCAACCTTGATCTTACCGAGGCGGGTAGGAAAAGGTATTTTCAAATTCATGAGTTAGAAGCCCTTCGTGATGCGGTTTATTCACGTTCATTGAGCATTAAAGAGAAAACCAAATCATTGCATGATAGGAAGTTGAAGGGTTTGAAGGAATTTAAGAAGGGAGATCGGGTTTTGCTTTACAATTCCCGATTGAAATTGTTTGGAGGGAAGTTGAAGTCCAAGTGGACGGGTCCATATGTGGTTGAAGAGGTGTTTCCATATGGAACTGTTGAGTTGCAAAACGAAGTTGATGGGAACACTTGGAAAGTGAACGGTCATCGATTGAAACATTACATCGGAGGACCGATTGATGAGAATGAGGAGGGGGAAGAGATCCTCCTAGAGAAACCCGAATGAAGACAATGTGAAGGGTTCTTGGGATGAAATCCAAGTGTAGAGTGTGTAAAGGGTAGGTTTTAGAGTTTTTGAATCATTTTTAGTGCGTTTTCGTATTTATTTTCCGTTTTTTTTTGTTTGCGTTTTTGTGTTTTCTTGAGTTTTGCAGGTGTTTAATCATTTGGATGCAAGAAAGATGGAATAGAGGCACCAGGTATGTATTCTTTACCTTAGAATTGATTTTAGGTGTTTAGGAAGAAAAAGGGAGGTGAAAATTTGGCTAAGGCATGGAAACCTGGAAAACTTTCTGTAAAAATTGACTTGTCGCGTCACGCGACAATCCCAAGTTAACCTGTCGCGCTACGCGAGACAATTGGTCAAACAAGCGGGTCAACATTATGTCGCGCTACGCGACAGTTACTTCTGATGTTGTCGCGCTACGCGACATACCTACAGACGGGTAAATACCCCTTTTTCAAGCCCTAATCTCATTTTAACACCCTTCTCACCCTTGTTCCACCATATCACCACCGATCCACCACCGTAAAATCACCACCCATGACTATAGCTCTTACCCTTCCACCGTTCTAGACCCATCTACATCCACCATTTCATCCCCAATCTCCAAAGATTTTCGACCCACACCCACCATCACGGCAACCGCGAGTTAGGAGGAAGTGTTGTTGATTTCTTCATCTTGTCCTTTCTTAGAAGTGTTCTAGATCGAATTTGAGGTAATGTGACCATTTAATTTCAGTCTTTATAGCATATTGATGGTGTTTGGGTATGTAGGTTCTTTCTCAGAATTTCTTTT
The DNA here is from genome assembly GCA_009363875.1 of Mikania micrantha. Lineage (NCBI taxonomy): Eukaryota > Viridiplantae > Streptophyta > Magnoliopsida > Asterales > Asteraceae > Mikania > Mikania micrantha. The sequence continues at coordinate 56,321 of SZYD01002379.1, read as the reverse complement.
CACCATTGTTATTCATTGATTGATAGTTGTTTCATTCTTTTGAAGTCATTTTGATGAACTATTGCTGTTGATATTCATAAATGTGTAAGATTCAGGTTACTTTGTGCTATGGTTTAGTGTAGACATCTTGGTTGGGTTGAATTTGATCTGTTTATTTTTGGTTTGTTGAGTGCTTAGGCATTACTTTGTTGAGAATTGTTTGTGATGTGTTTGGAAGTAACAATTATTTGGTTTGGTTGAGAATTTTGAATAACCAGTGAGAATTTTGACAAAATAATGAAAATAATGAAACTGGTTGTCAAGTGGATATTGATAATGGTTATGATGAACCGGGAAAAATCAGTTTTTTTTTGATTTTGGAATAGTTGTTTTGACTTGTACTAATCTTGAATTGCTTTATAACCGCGAAAGTAATGCTATACGGTTACTATGCTTGGTTTCTCTTCTAACTTGGAAGCTTTTGTTTGATGTGAATAATGTTTTTAGGATGTCTGGAGCTGAATCATCTAGGGCTGCTGGAAAGAGGAGAAGAGGGCCTGTCCCACGGCCAAGAGGAGAACCGGGCTCGCCGGTTCAGTTTCAGCGGGATGAGCGAACCATTACATACTCAGATGTGGAGAGGGTGCCCACCATTAGACCTAGGAGGATCAGGGAGCACACTTTGCTTAGTTTTGAGCTCGGCACATTTGAGAGTCAGAGACTCGACAGGTTCGTCTCTTTAGAGCTCCTTCACCATAGGAATGTAGATTGGGATTTGATTGATCAGTTGGGCCAGAGAGAGAGAGAGGATAGAGAGACTCCTAGGACCGAAGTGGGCTACTGTTTTAGCTTGTGACTGGCCTCAGTACAAGGAGCTAACCCTAGAGTTTCATTCTACTCTCATGTATGATGACTCCGAGTTTGATTCGATGGATGCGATATCGTTTGCTTTAGGGAGACGGGTATATGAGATGTCTATTCCCCAGTTTGCAGTGGCAACTGGGTTCTATACTGAGGATGAGGTCTTGTCCCCTAGGTTTTCATCATCTCTTCGAGGTGCTTCTAAGAAAAATAGGGATTTATGTTTATCTGAGGCGGATCTTAGTGAGTTCTGGGCCACAATAGCAGATTCACCAATCTCTACCAGCATGGTGGAATCTGAGATTAGGGACCCGATATTGAGGTACATTCACAGGATTTTAGCTTGTACGGTTGTGGGTAGATACTCGGGTGAGGAAAAAGTCAATTGGATTGACTTATTCTGTTTATATTGCATGGTACGAGGGAGAGAAGCTAATGTAGCTTGTGTGATGGCACAGTCTTTTGCTAGAGGTAGGCGAGGGGGTGGTAGAGCGAGGCTTGATATGGGACCGTACATTTTTCGGATTGCCGAGTTTTTGGGAGTATTTGACAGATATCGGGCTGATTTGATGACTCTAGGGCTTGTGACCACCTCGATTACTTTGAGAGACCTGCGTAGGGCAGGTATTTGTGAGGGAGACGACCCACCGAGATGGGCAGGTTGTGTTGAGGGGCCACAGGTGATGCCACCTCCAGGGACTGAGGCAGCTGATGTCGTGATGGGTTCAGTTCCCACCCATCGTCAGAGGCCAATATTTAGGAGAGACCAGCCGCCCAGACAGTACCCCCTTAGGGAGCCTATTCCTGACCCTCTCACTTTGGAGTCTCTGTGTGCCAGGATTGATGGTTATCATGAGCAGAGCACAGATTGGTTCTTGTGATGTGTTGTAAAACACATCTGTTTTTCTATTTGTTCTTGTTTCGTTTCGTTACAGTTTTATTCAGTTTTAGAGTCGATTGATGCTGGTTCTTCACATTTCTACAAATTGTTGCTTGCAGGTAATAAACATGTTAATTGGGCACAAAAGATCAAGAAAACGAGCTTCCGGGCGAGCGGGAATGAACTGATGATTAAAAGAATAATATTTCTGGAAAAACATGCCCGTCGCGTAGCGCGACAACCTCATGAAACCCTGTCGCGTAGCGCGACAGGTGGAAAATTACATGTTTGCCCTTTTTAATGATTGCGGGTTTGACCCGACTATTTTGTCGGGTAGCTGGGTGTGTCGCGTAGCGCGACGGTTATCAGAATACCTGTCGCGTATCGCGACAGGGTTATTTTGTCAGATTTTCAAGTTTATTGATTGGAAAACGGCTGGGGTCGAGGGGATTCGATTTGGAACGATCAGAGACGACCTAGGAGGCGACTAGAAGCAGAGAATCAAGGTTGGAGTCAAGTTGGATCATCGAGAAGCCCTAGACGAGTGATTCGAAGGGTGTAACGTGATCGGTTCTTCTTTTCTTCTTGTTATTCTTATTTGAATGATGTTTAAGATTGGTTTTATTCTGATTTCTTGCTGTTTGTTCAGTATGGTTGTTGGCTGGAACAATAGAACTACCTAGGGTTTTACAATTATGCATGTTTGACGTTTATAACGATTGATTGTGGAACAAGTTTGGATTTTTCAATGATTTAATGGTTTGATTTGGATTCTTGGATGTATATGAATGTTTATGATGTTTGTGATCTAATTTATTGCGTCCTCGTATGCTTTGGCGAATGTCTTTCGTGTAATGAGCATGTGTTAGGTCATTTACTTTGTGTTTATGATTAGTGGATGCATTACTAGACGTAGTAATTCATAGGAACAATAATTAAATCACAAATGAATTAGATGTTAACCAAATTCAATAGCCGTGAGGTGAGAGTTTGTTGGTATATCTTGCATGTTTAAGAACTAGTTAAAGTCTTTGTAAAAAGACTAAAATTAGGTTAATTGAACATAGTCTTGTATGCTAAGTCCAAGATGAATCTCCTTATTATCCCTTGCATGTTGGTGCATTGAGGCTATCTTTTCCGTGAGGTAGATGGTTTTTAGGATATATCATTGATGGGTTGGTTAACTTGTGAAAGTAATTAACCTAAACCAGTGTTTAATATACTTATAAACAATTTAGTTGAAATCTTTGAAAACGGTTGAAGAATCTCTAATTTGTTGTTAAGTTAAAACTCAAAGATCCCGGTTCCAAAATGAGTTCCATAATCAATCCATAAAACATTAGACATGTATTAAAGTAAACCCTAGGTAGTCATTTCATCATTCGTGAATCTTAGTTGCATTTTCCACTTTGAGTCTTGATTTGATTTTCAGAATTTTATAAATTTCAGTTTATTTAGTTAATTATAAACCCCCCCCCCCTCAAACTTTTAATTTAATTTAAGTCATTTGTATAGATAAGTCATTGAGTCTATTTGCATTTTCTGTAGGAGTCTGTGGGTTCGATAATCCGGACTTACTTTTCTGTGCTACTTTTCAATAGGTTCACTTGCCTGTTAGTAGTTTAGTTTAGAGAGTCTAGAATATTACTTAGTGTCTAGGATAGTTTTGATTTTTATTAGTTTTAATTAAGCTACTTTGCACACATCAGAAAGGCATACTTGTAAATGTCCATAGGCTTGAGTTATTTAGGAGTAAATATTTCTCAATTTCAAACATTGTTAGGTTTTTTATCTGATCATCACTGAGTGATAAGCCTGCATAATACAAAAAAAAATTTAAAGATACATGATATATAAGTGCAATTAACATATTTATCAAAGTTTATGGTATATGGAAATTAGCATTAAAATTAAAATGATATAAAATAAAAATATACAGATTTAGATAAGATGATACGAATTAATAAGTTATAATAATGTATTATACCTGGAAGCTTCAATATTTTTTGTTGTTTATAGATAATGCCATACGCCAAGTATTCCCATGTATTGTTCCACAAAAAATCTGGTCTTGATAAAGTATTAGTCAACAACAATGTCGCAAATGAAGAAAGAAATAATATCCAGAACCCGAATAACTTGCTTCTTTAATGGCCTCGATATATTCTGTGACATCATCTATAAGACCAAGTGCATAACACGCATCTCTAAATATAGGAAATGTTTGTCCATCCACTGTTCTAATATCTTCAAATGATGTTGGACCTTTGACTTTGTTTAGAAGTATTCGTAAAAAGTATGCTTCATCAAGTGACGGAGATACAGAGTGAATTCTACCAATTGAAAAACCTTGTTTTCGTGGTCCTCAACAACGTTGATCAAGCTTCCATACGAACTTAGTTAGGAATTCAACATAAGTAAGCTTCCGTGCCTCATAATTGGACTTGTTACACTGCATCCAAGATAAGAACATTTGTGACACCCCGTAATTTCCAGGTCAGCATTATATTTTTTTAAAATGTTTATTTAAATGATTTAGTACACGTGGCACTAGAATTAGTTTAATTTAGTGTGACACGTGGCACGACAGTACGAACATTGGTGCACAACATGATAATCCAAGGGATTATCAGAAACCACACACACGTGTCAAAACTCACGAACGTTGGTGAACGTCACAACACTTAAGCACAGAAACACTTCACAATGTCAATTATGGCTAGTAATTGACTATTAGAGTCCAAACGACGCTCGAACGATGTTCTACAGTCGAGAAACGGGCAAGAATGGGCCCAGGATAACAAAATAGGCTTATTGGGCCTAATGTATGGGCCAGGCGCTACGCCTGACCCGAAGGCTTGACCATAGGCGATGCGCGCGAGACACAGGAAATGCCTCGGATGCCCGGCCACCCGCGCGTAACGCCTGGGCACAGGGACACCCGTCAGGCGATACGCCTGGCAGTGTAGCACGCAAAAATCTTTATTTTTCCAAGAAAATCATTTTTATCCTACCTCTAATCACTCTTTCCGAAATTTAGCCATCATAACTCGACCTTATCCCTGCCAAAGCTTCTGTTACACTCCATAATCCCTGAAGGAAGCCATTGTTGAAGGACTTGAAGCTCTTGGAAGCTTGAAACCATTGAATGAAGACCTCTAAACCCAAACCACCATCACCATCTTCTTGATTGAACGAAGGAGCTGCTGTCCAGAAACTTCCAGAGCTGTTCCAACACTTTCTTGGCAATCTAGGAGCTTGTGAGGTAGTCTCTACTACTTTACACACACTCTTTTCACCTCTACATACACATGCAATGGGTAAAACTCACATGCAAGCACCCTTGATGCTCATACACAAGATTATTTCTGGGTTTGATGATTTAAATGTGTTTTATGATGATCTATGATGCTTAGATTGAGTTTTGTGAAGATCCATGATGATGTGTTTGTGTAAATTTCATGATTTGGTCATAAATGGGTAATTTACCCACATGCATGCATGATCTAAGACATGTTAGATGATTTTGAATGATGTTATACGATTTTAGATGTTAATGGGGATGATTTACATGGTTGAAAGTCATTAGAATGGTTAAAATGTTGAGTTTTGATGAACTTGCTATTATTAGAAACTTTTTATTTACAAAATAGTGTTATGGATGATATGGTAAACATGCATGTATGTGGAATTGCTATTAGGATGATAATATGATGATTTGAGTATTTAGAATGCGATTTTGATAATGTTTATGGTCATATTGGCATAGTTACTATATTTAGTAACTTTTGTTGATGAAATGTTGATAGATGCTGATTTGGATTATGATGGCATGTTTAAATGATGTTAGATTGGCTATTATGATGATTTGTGGCATAAGGATGTTTTAGGAATGCTTAGATAATCATTTTTATGCTAAAACTACAAAGTTACTATTTTTAGTAACTTTATTTTTACCAAAAACCGATTCGTAAACATGTTGTATGATTTGAGCATTCTAAATGGTTTAAAATGTTGTAATATGATGATTAGATGCTAAGTTAGATGGTTCCCGATGTCATGTATGCAATAAATGGAACATTTCCATTTTAGGAAACTTCTATGTGCTAACATGTTATAAACGACCTACGTGACTTTGTATGATGATGTGCTATGTGTTAACATGATCACGTAGGACAAATGAGCATACTAGAACTATAAAATCGATATGCTTTGTGAACTTTCCAAAAATGGAAACTTACTATAAATCGTAAGTTGTCCATAGACGCGACTTGCGCATTTTGCACACGACGAGCATTTACACAGTTGCTACGCAATTCACAACCGTCACACGGTTCACCAACGGGTCATTGACTTGACACGGTCAACTTTGGTCAACTCTAGACAAACACGGTCAAACACGATCATTATGGACCAACACAGTCAAACACGGTCAATGTGGACCAACACGAGCAAACACGGTCATTGTGGACCGACACGGACAAACATGAACAACCAAGGGTTGTTGGGCACAAACACGAGCACTAACACAAACACTAGCACGGTCACTTACACGAACTCACGTACGGTGTACGATATAGGTTGCCGGTGACCGACGCGCTACTTCAGGAGCTTACGCTTACTTACTACTTTCATCACTAAGGTGAGTTTACGGCCCCTCTTTACTCTTTTACAAGCTTTTCAAATAGGGGGAGATTACTTGTTGAATCGAGTCAAACATTTATACTTGTACAAACAAATTGTGTATGCTGGTTTATTAGACAAACATAAGTGTTGTATCGTAATTAAGCCCTCGCAAAGTCTTACCGTTAATGTATAAACAACGAGGTGAGTTTGAATAGATCTATTTGGGTGTGACGAGCCCCGCGTGGCGAAAATGTTGACTGGAGGTCATAACACGTGAAATCTCGACCTATCTTGCTATGTTATTACGAGACATAGCGGAGGCAAGGACTAACAAGTCTAGTTTCGGTAGTGACGCACTGACACTTGGAGCCAAGGGCTCGGGACTAACATTAAATAAACAGTATGACACATGATTTCTGAATTGCAATGTTTATCAAAACCTGTGAACTCACCAACCTTTGTGTTGACACTTTTTCTTAAACATGTATTCTCAGGTAACTAACAGGATCAAGGATTAGGAATGCACTTAGGGGACTGAGCATAGGACCCGCATGCATTTATTTAAGTCTTTCGTTCAAACAATTTTAATTATGTTATGTATTAAACATCGTAGTGTTTAACAATTGTATATCCGCTGCATTTATCAAACTTATAATCTTTCCGTTGCTATGATATGTATTTCCACTACAACTTATTTTGTTATCATTTATGACGAACTTGTGTCTTGAAAACATATATAGAGTTGTTCTATCTGACCTTGAGCTGTGATTCTGGCCACATCACACCCCCGTGGACCGACACCACGAGTGGGAAATTTGGGATGTGACAACATTGAAGAAGCAGCAGATGGTTTGTTGAAGACATTGTCAATATCATCCTTGGCACCATACACGACTTGTTGTTGGCCTGAAAGATGAAAAGGAAGCCTAATTACCGACGGATGACGGTAATGAACATCGTATGCAAAAATTCTCCATGATGCTTCAGATGCAGAAATATATCTACAATCATAATATTCTTTGATTTCATCCTTTTCATTATCCAAATCATGTTGTGCATCGGTTTCTACAACAGCAACGGTAGCTCTATCAGGACCTTTGTTAATACACTTTGATAAATATGAGAAACATTTATATATGATGTTGAATTTATCTTGTAACTCACATGTTAGTATCAAAGAATAAGACCTTTAACATGATATCATTACACATATCGCTCACTACTAGAAAAAATGATTTTTGCTACCAAAATTTGCTATGCAAAAAAATTTGTCGCAAAATTGCAACACATTTGTGACACTTTTCCGCCGGAAAAAAAATTCTTAATTTTATGTCTACTTTGTGTCAAATTAACGACAACATTCAAAAAACATTCATTTCTGTCGCAAATGCGTTGCAACTTTGCGACACATTTTCAACAAAATGTGTTTTATATTAATTAAACTATGTGTCGCAAATGCGTTGCAACTTTGCGACCCATTTCCAACAAAATGCGCTTTATATTAATGCGTCGCAAAACGCTGTTTTTGACGCATTTGCAACGAAATTCTGCGTCGCAATTTTTTTTCTAGTAGTGGCTACACCCGTCATCTAATAACTATATTAATAAGAACTTTTCATATTATTTTTATAACTTTAAAAAATATCTTGAAAACCAATACATTATATTATACAAATGTTGATGGATACATTTGTTTATTGGTGAAGATAGTATTTTATAACTAAATAAAAAGTTTACACATTTGATGAATACATAAAATAAAATGATTCTTAATTAGTAAATTTTATAAATCTAGTGGTTATTATTTTAAATTCAATATATGACACAAATGTATAAGATTTTGCATCAAATATGGATTTAAACTAAATATCATTCCTTATACTTGCACCAAGTATTTGTACTTTCATTATTCAAAATAATTAGTTGATTAATAAGTTTTTTGTTAACTTGTCCTTATTTTTAAGTCCGTGATGCAACACTTTCAGGCTTCTACACGCATCATGCGATGCGCACGAATACACTTAATTTATTTATATTTTTTAAGTTATCTTATTTAAGATAATATTTTTGTTACTAAGATTCAAGTCAATATAAAATTAGCATCACTAGTTATATTTTTAAACTATATTTATTTATTAAATGTCATTTCAAATAGGAATAAATATTACAAGTGTTGAGAGTACGAGATGTCGCGAAGAATGAAAAATGTATTAAATAAATTAATGTGGCTCTTTGAGCTATTGAGGAATGAAATTAAATTTAGCTGAGTTGTAACTTGTAGTTACTCGTTCTATATAAATTACATGAATTTGTTAGATAACAATACGATAAGACTGTAGAATTAAAAACTCTAAATGGTGTTTAATTATTTAAATCCAAACAAGTCAAATACAAGAAACAAAATCACACGTAATGTTTAATTTTTTTAATAGTCATATTATCTTACTCTGCACCCTATATTCCATCATTGCTTGGATTTGAACCCAAGACCTTCTTTTCTAAGAAGCAATGTCTCTACCAAATGGGTTAGTCCTATATTGGCACGTAATGTTTAATTAAGGGAGAAAATTGCAGAGTGCAGTGAAAAGACAATATAATAAAATTGGTAAATCGTAAAAATTCTTATTAAAATGAGTATTTATTGAAATTTTTATATTTTTCACTAATAATTTTATTACATATTTTTTTTAAAAAAAATTAAGGAAAATTCTAATAATTTTTTTTTTGTAGGATTGCGATATTTTAAAAGAATTTTTTAAAATGTTTTTTTAGTTCATTGTGAACGTTTATTCAACATTTTATTTTATATGTTTTTTATAATCAAAATTCTTTTTACTCTTACTTAAAAAATTTTAACATATTTTGTAAAACTATTTTTAAATAGTTGTGATGCTCAAATTTGAAGTTTAAAATAATAAAACAAAAATATAACGTTCATTTAAGTTTAAAAAAATACTTAAACAAAATCAAATAGTAACATGAAATATTAGTTTCAGAGATTTATATGTTTAATTCAAAAGTTTTATTTTATTTATTTTTTTTGCAAATTTATTGGTTAGAAGACAAGAGTGTTAATTTTTATTTCTAGAAATACAATTCTAAACATTATAAACAATAGTAATACTTCTTCTTCTTCGTCGAATTTCTTGTTAAATACGAAAATTGAAGGGGAAAAAAATGCGTACGGAAGGTATGATTTGAAGGTAAAAGGACGACATTATTTAGAGGGCAAAAAGTAAAACCGTCTAAAAGAAACAATGATATGTAACAACCAACCAAGGTGTAATGGTTACCCTCTTCACTTCTCTATGAGAGGTCTTGGGTTCGAATCCAGGCTGAGTCATATTTGCTGAATCAAGGTTAGGGGATTTACCTAGTTGTGGGGTTCCTCCTGGGGTGGGCGCATACGCCCAGAGTGTCAAATCCGGGAGGACGGTTGAAATCCCGTCTTGGGTGTCGTTGTACCAACCGTTCAAAAAAAAATATGTAACAACCCACAACCACACTTTTAATTTTTTTAATTAATTAATTAATTTTTTACCTTCTCGAGTTATTAACAAATTTCCATCTACGAGATGATGCGAATTTTTTCAGAACTGAATTGTACGTCGAATTAGATGTCTTCTTAGTTACCAATCGTATTGGTTGAACTTAATTTAAGAGCCATATAACATAGTAAAATTATAAAAATAATTATATAATCTTAAACACATTTAAACAAACATAACTAATTTCAAACAAAAATATTCATGTTAAAAAATACAGGATTTGGTCTTAATGTTTTCTTTTTTGGATTTTAGCTATAAAAAAACTAAATCCGGTCCGACCAGTGAACCTGCCGGTTATTGATAGGGCAGTTCACATATTATATTTGGACTGGCTACCTCACCGATTCTCGGTCCGACTGACCAGTCAGGTTTTCAAAACGTTGATTGAAGGTAAATAATCTTTATAAAAATCATGTTAGTAAAGTCTTTTAATAAATGATATGGAGTTTAATGAAAATATTTCTTCTAGATTTCTTTTAAATTGAAGGTTTAACTACGTTGCAGTGGCAACCTTATATTCAACAGAAGAAAAATAAGATCTCAAATTTAAAACTTAGATCGTATAAAAATTGATTCTATCGTAAAAACTTAGTGTGAAATAAAAAAGTTTACAAAAGTAATATTAAAAAATAAAAATGGGTTAAATTCACGTCAAACAAAATTTTACAAAAAAGTTCACACAAATAGTGACAATATGACAAATATAAAAATGTAGTAAAGAAAAAGGACGCAATTGCTGTTAATGTTGTTTAAAAGCACTAAATCAAACACTGTCTCAAAAATATCTATTACTTCAACGAACATTAACCAAACATAAGTGCGAAATGTTAAAAATAGTAGAACCAAACTATTAAAATGGCATGTATGATATTAAAACTGTCGTCAAGAAACATGTTCCCAACATAAAATCGAAATGCCAAAGCTGAAAAAAAAAAATAAAAAAAAATGACCCTATTGTAAGCACAATATTGAAAATCATTAAATCAAAATAATAAAAACATTATAAAAGAAAAAAAAGAAACTCCAAAAAAAATAAATTATAAAAAATAGTAAATTCATACTTTTTTTTTATCGAATTCTCTCGTTAACAAAAAACAATATTCATATTTAATTTCACTGACGAAAAAAATTGTTGGTTTTAATCGTTAACCTGACAAAAAAAAAAGTAAATTCATACTTGGAGCCTCAAGTATGTTTTTAGAAACCCTAAAATCTTGGTTTAAATACGTTCAAGATAAGCCAAATTTCCAATTTTTCCGGTTGTTAGCGTATGATATGCGGTGCGCAAGAATACACTTAATTTATTTATATTTTTTAAGCTATCTTATTTAAGATAATATTTTTGTTACTAAGATTCAAGTCAATATAAGATTAGCATCACTAGTTATATTTTTAAACTATATTTATTTATTAAATGTCATTTTAAATAGGAATAAATATTACAAGTGTTGAGAGTACGAGATGTCGCGAAGAATGAAAAATGTATTAAATAAATTCATGTACGTGGCTCTTTGAGTTATTGCGGAATTAAATTAATTTAGCTCAGTTGTAGTTATTCGTTCTATATAAATTACATGAATTTGTTAGATAACAATACGATAAGACTGTAAACAACAACCGAGCGTAATGTCGTGCCATATGCACCACTCCAGCAGGCTCCGGAAGACCCCTTCCTCAAGGGAGCGATAGCCCGTTTACCGACGCCACCCTCGGAAGAGCTGCACCTAATGCGCAGAAACCAGCTTATTTGCTGTAAAAACTTCGCCCCCATTGGTTCAGAACCCGATATTAAGCTCAAGATTCTTTATCTCACCTGTTATCTATCAAAGTGTCTCAAGTGAGAGTTGAACTCGTGACCTCCACATTGGAAGGTATGTCTTCTACCACTAGAACAACTTATTTGGATACGTAATGTTTTAATTGAGGGAGGAAATTGCAGAGTGCAGTATAACAAAATTGGTAAATCGTAAAAATACTTTTAAAATGAGTATTTATTGAAATTTTTATATTTCCCACTAATAATTTTATTACATATTTTTTTTAAAAAAATTTACCAAAATTTTAATAAAAATTAGAATTTTTTTTTTGTAGGATTGCGATATTTTAAAAGAAATTTTTAAAATGTTTTTTAGTTCTTTGTGAACGTTTATTCAACATTTTATTTTATATGTTTTTTATAATCAAAATGCTTTTTAGTCTTACTTAAAAAATTTTAAATTTCTTTAAAAAATTTAAAAATGTATTTGTTTTAATTTTTTTAATACATATTTTGTAAAACTATTTTTAAATAGTTGTGATGCTAAAATTTGAAGTTTCAAAATAATAAAACAAAAATATAACGTTCATTTAAGTTAAAAAAAATACTTAAACAAAATCAAATAGTAACATGAAATATTAGTTTCAGAGATTTATATGTTTAATTCAAAAGTTTTATTTTATTTATTTTTTTTTGCAAATTTATTGGTTAGAAGACAAGAGTGTTAATTTTTATTTCTAGAAATACAATTCTAAACACCATAAACAATAGTAATACTTCTTCTTCGTCGAATTTCTTGTTAAATACGAAAATTAAAGGGGAAAAAAATGCTTACGGAAGGTATGATTTGAAGGTAAAAGGACGACTCTGTTTAATATTTAGAGGGCAAAAAGTAAAACCGTCTAAAAGGGACAATGATATGTAACAATGAACAACCACATTTTTAATTTTTCTTTTAATTAACTAATTTATTTTTTACCTTCTCGAAGTTATTAACAAATTCCCCTCTACGAGATGATGATAGATCGAAGCGAATGTTTTCAGAACTGGATTGTACGTTGAATTAGATATCTTTTTAGTAACCAATCGTATTGGTTGAACTGAATTTAATAGCTGAATAATATAGTAAAATTATAAAAATAATTATATAATCATAAACATATTTAAACAAACATAATTAATTTCAAACAAAAATAATCATGTTAAAAAATACAGGGTTTTGTCTTAATATTTTATTTTTTGGATTGTAGTTATAAAAAAATTAAATCCGGTCCGACCAATGAACCTGCCGGTTATTGAGAGGGCGGTTCACATGTTATATTTGGGCTGGCTACCTCACCGATTCTCGGTCCGATTGACCAGTCAGGTTTCCAAAACGTTGATTGAAGGTAAATAATCTTTATAAAAATCATGTTGGTAAAGTCTTTAAATAAATGATATGGAAGTAAATGAAAATATTTTTTCTAGAATTCTTTTCAATTGAAGGCTTAACTACTTCGTTGCAGTGGCAGCCTTATATTCAACAGAAGAAAAATAAGATCCCAAATTTAAAACTTAGATCGTATAAAAATTGCCATTCTATCGTAAAAACTTAAGAGTGTGAAAAAAAAAAAGTTTATAAAAGTAATATTAAAAAATAAAAATGGGTTAAATTCACGTCAAACAAAATTTTACAAAAAAGTTCACACCAATAGTGACAATATGGCAAATATAAAAATGTAGTAAACAAAAAGGACGTCACGTAATTGCTATTAATTTTGTTTAAAAGCACTAAATCAAACACTGTCTCAAAAATATTTGTTACTTCAACGAACATCAAACAAACATAGGTGTGGAATGTTAAAAATAGTAGAGCCAAACTATAAAAATGGCATGTTATATTAGAAACTAGCGTCAAGAAACATACGTAGAAACACCATTCACAAAATAAACAAATACTTGTATTATTCAATTACTCGAATTACAATTCAGAAAAATATACAATGAAAAATACATTATTACAAGAAACATAAAAGTGCTAAAATTTAAATTATAATAAATAAATAGGGGTAACTTTATATAAATGTAACCAACTTTCAGCTTTGTTCAAATTAGGTTACTCATACTTTTTTTTGGTTCCGATTAAGTCACTCATACTTTTTTTTGTTCCGATTACGTCACTCATACCTTTTTTTTGTTCCGATTAGGTCACTGTACTTTTAATTTTGTTTCAATTAGGTCACTTATATGAGTGACTTAATCAGAACAAAAAAAAGTATGAGTGACTTAATCGGAACAAAAAAAAAATATGAGTGACCTAATCGGAGCAAAAAAAAGTATTAGTGACTTAATCGGAACAAAAAGAAGTATGAGTGACTTAATCGGAACAAAAAAAAGTATGAGTGACCTAAGTGTAACAAAGCTGAAAGTTGGTTATATTTGTATGACGTTTTCCCAAATAAATATAGTACAAGATGAAACAAATTCTAAAATTTAAATTAAAAATAAGAAGTATAGCATAAGATGAAACTAATTAAAACGAGTTCGATGGCTGAGGATTTCTGTTCAACAGAGGTCCTTTAAAACAGATTTCAGGCCACCCGGCTGTTTCCCAGGGTACAACAGCCGAAGCAGTATGTACTGTCGGAGTTAAGCGAAAACCCGAAACGTTACCTGAAACTAGAGCGTTTAACACGAGGAATTGATCTTGTAGGTTTGTTGAGAACTCAACAAAGTATATACTTGTGTTGAGAACTTTTGAAACTTGTGTGTGTATGTCTCAATTTGTGTAGAGATTTCAAAACTAACCAAGAAAACAAGAGATTAAATGTCTCTATTTATACATGTAGTCATGGCATATCAAAGGTTGTCATCATGTCCATTAACAAGCCAATGGCTTAGTTAATAACCACAAATGAATTGGCCATCATGTTCATGAACAAACCAATTCATGACTTAGTTAATAGCCAATTCATGATAAATGAATTGGTTTCTTTTTCCTTTTTTTTTTCTTTTCACACTTTATACAACACATTTTAATAATAAAACATATTTTTAAAATTCCAACAACATATTCCCAACATAAAATCGAAATGCCAAAGCTGAAAAAAAATCAAAAAACATGACCCCTATTGTAAGCACAATATTGAAAATCATAAAATCAAAATAATAAAAACATTATAAAAGAAAAAAAACTCCGAAAAAAATAAAGTATAAAAAATAGTAAATTCATACTTTATTTTTTTTAATCAAATTCTCTCGTTAACAAAAAACAATATTCATATTTAATTTCATTGACAAAAAAAATTGTTGATTTTAATCGTTAACCAACATATAAACAAAAAAAAAAAAAAAAGTAAATTCATACTTGGAGCCTCAAGTATGTTTTTAGAAACCCTAAAATCTTGGTTTAAATACGGTCAAGATAAGCCAAATTTCCAATTTTCCCGGTCGTTAGCGTATAGTATATGAGGCCTGAACATATAATATGACGAACCATACCTTACACGGTGCAAACTTTTTGTCTATAACACCAATTCGAAATACCATACGCTGGGCCGAATGGTACGTCAGATAAAGGCGTATCATACAAACCAACCAATACTTCAGATTTTTTATTTTTTATTTTTGCGATATTCCACTGTTGATCCGCATAGGTCTTCCCAAACACCCCCAATTGCTTTTGTAACACATCATCAACCTGTTCACGCTTACAAATCAATAACATCTAAGTAACTAATTCACATAAATTTTCTTGTAAAAACATCAAGTTATATTTATTAAATATGATCAATTCATGCGATCATCAAAATTCCCTTGACATATTATTATGGTTGTTTGATCGTCATATGTTCACTTTAAAAGAACATCTTTGTTATTTAGGAAAAAATAAGAGAAAACAAACCTACTCAATATACATATATATAATATAATGAATTCAATACAACAATCTTTCCTCTATTTCATATACTTTTCACTATTTCGCTTCATAACTTACTGGCTTGAATTTATAGTACACATTTTATAACAATTGTCACATATTTTTTTAACATGAGAATGTAATATCAAGTAGGTGCCCCTGCTTAATGTCCCAAATCTACGTTTGAAATTTTCAGATAAAAGTGTGTTAAACAGTTGATAATTGTTGCTCGAAAGAGAGAATGCTATAAAACCTGTAACTATAGAAAGATTTTAAAGACTTTGAACAACTGAGATTAAAAGTTTAATAATTAAAGAAACGGTTACATCATTTGAGAATGTACATAAAATTACAACTTATACTTAGGAATATAACTAACGCTTAACTAACTTATCCATATTAAGCATAACGGTTAAAATTATTTAATTAGTAATTTACAAAAATAATATACTATGTTGTTTTCCTAAACCATATATACCTATTTAAATACCCAAAAGGTTGTGATTGCAAGTTTGTTGTTATATGTAGAAAGCTCCACTTGATGCCGTACATCATAAGTCTGGCTATTCGTATCATTCATTTGTCACGACACAACTTAGCCTTCATTTTCTATAATAAACACACAAGGAATAAATTATACACAACTTGCCAAATACATCTTAAAATAATTGGACAAATATTAAACATTTATTTTAATATAATGTTTCAAAAGTCATAAACCTCGGTAGGGGTTAATTTAATTTATTATAACTTGTC
Organism: Mikania micrantha; assembly: GCA_009363875.1. Lineage (NCBI taxonomy): Eukaryota > Viridiplantae > Streptophyta > Magnoliopsida > Asterales > Asteraceae > Mikania > Mikania micrantha. The sequence goes on along the minus strand of SZYD01002379.1, from coordinate 40,017 downwards.
TAGCTTATTTTTCAAAAAATTATATATATGATGATTTTTATTATAAAAAAAGTATTTGATTATAGTATCAGTATTTTTTTAAAATGAAGCATTAGAAATAATTAACCCATGACATAAAGACAATTTATTTTACCATACTCCCCTATGAAAATTCTAAATAAAAAAAATAAAAAAACTTTCATTTAAGAAGTATTCTTAACTAGAAAAGTTACCCGCGCGATGCTGCGGAATTATACGATTAAAACCAGCTTGTTTGCTTTGTGATACTTAATACGCCTTTACGCATGTTGCATTGGTGACGTTAAAGTGGATAAGTACATTAAATAAACATATAGTTGGCCCAGTCTGGTTTTAAAAATTGAAACGTATACAAGAAACAAAATTATATCTCGTATGTTGTGGGTGGGATCCGAAGATACCAATGTTAAAATTCACGAAAAATGAATCTATTATATTTAATAAATCAAAATAATTAGAGGACACTTGTCACAAATCTAGAGTATCCTCACAATTTTTCCCGCTTCTCTCTCATAATAAATACAAAAATTTATAAATAAATTATCTAATTATATATTCTTTATACCTTTTTGACTTTTCCAATCAAAAAAAGTTCTTAATATCAAAAAAAATATATTACATAATAATATTAAATACCAATTATATTATATATATCTTTTATAATTAAAAAAAATTCTTACTATAATAAAAAATATTTTAATACTGAAAAGCACACTTTTAAAAACTCAAATCATTATAAAATATGAAAATATCCTCAAAAATTTACAACTCATAATATCTTTTTATAATTTATAAGTCATTATGATTAATTAATTATTTTTTTTCTTTATCAACTTGTTTAATAATATAATATAACATCCTATTATTTTGAAAAAAATTAATGACACTTTTTAAAAACAACGTTTTTAAAATGAAATGTTTAGAAACCAAACTTTGAAAATAAATTATTTAAAATGCAATACTATTATTTTATTTTTTATGTAACGCTGATCGTATTTTGAAACAAAAAATCATTTAAAATTTTTAAATTTATATTATTGAATACTTATTAATTTTTATTCAGCCCGTGAAATACACGGGATGCTAACCTAGTATATATATATATAGTGGAGTTATCGTACAAAGTGCTACTTTTATAAAAATAGTGAGAAATGATCTGGGCCATGAATATGCTAACATCAATGGTTAATAACACCCAATGGCAAAACTGTTAATTGTATTGGTCTTCATAGTTAACAAAAGGGTAGAATAGGGATTACGGTTCAATTAACTTGCTGATAACAAGGAAATTAGAGATTCTATGGGATTTTGTAACGCTAATTAAGGTAAATTGTAAGGTAGTCTTGTTCATCGCATGCAATTACACCTGTCATATATTTTCATATTACCTAGAAAATATTAAAAATTCAACAATATCCTTTTTATACATTATTTTCACATTTGTCATATATTAGCACATGATAGCATATGAAATTCCAAATCTAAAAATTTATTACTCATTTACTACAAATGATTTTATATAACAGCACCTGTTAGCACACATAAGTAACATGACAACACCTATTAGCACACACATGTAACATTAATTATTTAACAGCACATAATAGCACAAATATAATTTCATAGCATTAATTAATAAACAACACATATTAGCACAAAAACGTAACATTATTTATTTAACAACACATATAAATACACATAATTTCATAACTTTAATTAATAAGCATCATATAGTAGCACAAAAGACGTAACATTAGTAAACATTGTTTATTTAATAAAAAATTAACATTTTTAATTTAGCCACACATACAATCGCAAATAATAAATTAACAATAAAAATGAAGTTTTGTTTTGTTATTTATGAAGTTTTGCCTTACTATTTGCTGTTAACATTGATATTGTAATACAAAATGAAGAATTTTTGGAATAATATTTTTTTATGTAATTGAATACCAAACTTTCCTTGTTTAATGGACTATTAATTCTGCATTAATATTAAATTGCCTAAATTGCCCTCTTCTAATAATTAAATAAATAGACATATATCAACATATGATTGGTTCTTACCATTTTTACAAAAAATCAATTTTGTATATGAACCTACCTCTCTCTCTATATATATATAGGGGATGGTTTCTTTGTTAACCATTCCTTATTGCGATAACCGCATAACCCTGACATTTTTTTCGTGTTTTGCCCGAACCTTTGTTTTTTCTTCATGGTCTTTATAATACATAAATAAAGAGGTTTCTTTTTTGTGTTTTTGCTAATTCATCACCGTTTAGAAATTATTTACAAGTATAAGTAAGTGTAAGTACTTACACTTACTTACATCACACTTACATCAGATATGTGATGTAAGTAAGTGTAAGTACTTACACTTACTTACACTTGTAAATAATTTATAAACGGTGATGAATTAGCAAAACACAAAAAAGAAACCCCTTCTATTTATGTATAATAAAGATCATGAAAAAAAAACAAAGATTCGGGCAAAAAACGCAAAAAAGTGCTAGGGTTATGCGATTATCGCAATAAGAAAGGGTTAACATTTGATCATTCTCCTATATATATATATATCAAGGTAGGTGAAAAAAAAATACACACATCCACGTATATTGATGATATCTGTGTTCTCATAACCTCTTTTAATTGAGACAAGAGATCAAAGACATGAAAGACTCACGTTGAGAAGAAGCGAACATTTAAAAAAACTAAAACAAAGACACAGACATGCGATACGAGTGCAAAAGAACTAAAAAAGAAGAGTGTGTGGATTCGAACTTGTGCTTGATAGATGCAAAGCCTTAAAAGGCTTTATGGATACCACTAAACATAGTATTTACTGTATCGTTGCTGCAACAAAAGAGTTTAAATAAAAAAACTAATTTACCAAAAACTAAACTTTCTTGCATAAAAATAATAGGAGAAAAGTGGAAACCAAGACCCGTGGGATTCGAACCCGCAACCAAGAAACAAAAACCAACGGCCTACCAGTCAAACAAAGGATACAAACAGTTCTTTTATTAGCAAACAAATATCTATATTGAAGTTGCATGTGGGCACCGACTTTGGTAAATGTTATGTATATAATTATATACTTATTAAAAATGAAACGATAGTAATTTTTTTTAGTTTTTATAACTTTTTACTTGTTACAATTTGATCACAATATAAATAGTACGCATGTGTTTTTTATAGTAAGATCACAACTAACTTTTTACTTATTTACCCGTCAATGGTTATAAAATACAATAATCTCAATTTTTTTCAATTTATCCTAAATCATATTATGACATATCATATTTATATATATTTTTTACAACTTTCAGAAAATGATAATGAATAAAGTTTCAATTATATCGTTGCAATGCATTTATTTTTATAAATGTTGAGTGTATCTTTTGTGTGATTTATTTTACAATATACCGACTTCTCGTTGAAATTCGTATTGTAAGTTGTAACACGTGGATCAACAAGCTAGTTACTTAACAATCAACCAAAGATTTTTGATAAAAAGAGTTTCTTTTATTTTTAGAGTAAATTACGATTTTGACTCATGTGGTTAATAGTTAAGTTTAAGGGATCAAAACCAATTGTTATTTAAACCATTGGGGCTAAATTGATTAATGTTTTTATTTTGTATTTTGAGTCAAAATAGTTAAAACATTTAAATCACGAGGAGGCAAAAGCCGTAATTTACTCTTTATTTTTATGAATAAGTTGTATTTTTGTTGTAATTAATCATCAAGTATTTGCTTTACAAAACAATACAAGAAAATTGTTTTTCAAACCAAATATGAGTAGAACGTTAGCACGTAATGTCAATCACATTCTGTACACGCAAGTAGGCAACTATCCTCAAAATATAGCGTTTTTAATATACTTGAATGCTATATTAATGTTATAAAGTCTCTTCATAATTAATTGTTTTTTTCTCGATTTGTACTTTTTAAATTAACCAATTATATGTTTTTTTTATTCGGCTTTGTTATGATAATAGTAATAAACATGTCGACGTTAATTTATTTATTTTTTATTATTACATAAGTTGAAATAATTATTTTATTATATGTATGTGTAAATTCAAACGCGTTTGAGATTTTGTATCAATATAAGTTTTTTCTTTTCATGTGTTGCTGGAAATTGTTAAAAAACTTATACTGGTGCAAAAACTCAAAACGAATGTGAATTTACATATACACATAAATTCACATAAATTTTATTTTTAAAGATATTATTGTACGTAATATCTCATATATTACTAAAAAATTATTGTATTTGTTGTGTTATATAGATGTAACACCATGTTGACAAGAATCATAAGAAATTGTTATATAACGTATATGTAACGTAAAACATATAATTAATGATATTTTTGTAAAATTTATAGTAGTTGACAAATACATTTGGAGAATAAATTAAATTAAATTATAATCAACTGAAAAATAAAAGTGATGGGGAGAAAAGTGTCAATCTGGGCATCATATAGTAACAAACACATTGAGACCAATGGCTAATGTACCTTCAAAAATCCTGTTTCACACACAGAGAAAATCTTCAGTGATGCCATACATGCAATTTACCAAGGACCATTTCCGTTGAGCATATATGCATACACAATAATAACAAAATATATACATTTTCTTTATAATTTAAACCATTTTAAATTAAGAAATCCGAAAATCACATAAATATTCATTCCAATTAGAGGTGACAATTTTTACCCAAAAGAAAAGAAATGGGTTGTTTGGGTAAACAATTGTAGTATAATGAGTTGAAATGAGTAACATCATAATATTGAATGAGTTGAGATAGGTAGCACTTAAACACAATACGGGTGGAGATGTGTAACCAATTAGAGGTGACAATTTTTACCCAAAAGAAAAAAAATGGGTTGTTTGGGTAAACAATTGTAGTATAATGAGTTGAAATGAGTAACATCATAATATTGAATGAGTTGAGATAGGTAGCACTTAAACACAATACGGGTGGAGATGTGTAACCAAAAAACGATATAAATATAATGGATTCAAACATTTAAGAATGGCTAATAACATATTTGATAAGAAAATCACTAAAAATTATCAAGATAGACTATTTGTTTACTTATAACACATCTTAAGTTAAACTAATTAAATTGATGTTTTTTAAGAACAATACATTTAGATCCGAATGGATTTTGCTTAAAACTTATTCTGACCCGCACCCATCCTGACCCAAACCTGTTTTAACCCTTTATCCAACACGACCCAACCCGCCCATTTTGCATGCATAATTCCAATTGTACGTATTAAAAGGTGATACTTAAGACGCTTGCATGTAACCTTAATCTTTAAGACTTTTAACTCTCATTATATGTGATAACATTATCATGTGTGAGTGAGTTAACTACCTTTCTATACTTAAGGCTACAATGCTACATACATCAGATTGCAAAATGATTCGGTCCCTCCTCAAACCCTACGTAAAACAAAAGCTATGTTAAGGCTACATACATCAGATACACCTTTTTTTACTTAAAACTCACATATCTATTTAACGCACCCCTATGTGCATGCACAGATGAACAAACACTCATATAATCGCGTTCATAAAATCGAATTAAATAATTTTTAAACATAGATATATAACCGTATAAAAACTTTAATTATAGAAAGGAAATCATATTTATTGATTTACATGTTTATTTACAAGATAAATTCAATTGAGCAATAAATTTAATTAGTATAAAACATAATTTCATTTCATGTCCTTGTGGATTTTGTTTGCCGGTCACTCTCTAAACAGCTTGTTTTACTTTTTAAATCTACCAAGGTGTCCTTTTCTAGCATTAAACAAATCCCTCAATTAATTAATCAATTATTTAAAAATAAAAACCCTATAAAAACCTACTTTATTCCTCCATTCTTTCTTCCCCTAACAACTAACATCATCCCCACCTTCTCACCACTCTCTTAAAATCACAAACAATGTGTACAATGGAAGACATGATAAGCAACAAGAAACACACATGCTCTTCAAACACAAAACCAATGATCACCATGCACAAAGATTCACACATGATCTCCAAATCAAAGCCCAAGATTCGCATAATTCACATCTTTGCACCCGAGATCATCAAAACCGACGTCGCGAATTTCCGGGAACTCGTGCAAAGGCTCACCGGAAAACCAACCGAAAAGAAGAAACTCAAAACAAGAAAACAATCCCACAAAAGATCAGGTTTTTCATCAGTCGGGTTGGAGGTGAGGGACAAGATCAAAGGGGAAGATGATATATGGGTTGGAGCAAATTCGGGTGGCGGGTTCTTGGGTGGGTTTGGTGATCTTGATGGGTTCATGCAAGAGTTTAGCCATAACCATGGGTTTGCAACAGTTGTACCAAATCTTGATCCACCAACTTTGGTTAATTCTCATTTGGAGTATGGGTTTGGGGAAAGATCACTGAATTTTCCTACCTACAGCTAATTAATTTCGTTCCAAATTTCTTCTGAAATTAGGTTTGTTAATTATATCTAGTGTTGATTAATGACTAATTGATTTGATTAATTATTTGTATTTGCTTTTATTTGTCGTTAATATATCGACTAAATCTCTCTGTACCCCTTGGATTTACTGGTAGTTAATTTTGTGCCATCAGTAATTTACGATGATCAGAACAAGTTTGATGTGTGGATTTATGTATAGATGGATAAATATGCTAATTAACCGAGTGAATCTTTAAGAAAAAAATGGTATTTTTGTTTGTTTTGTAGGAGTTGTAATGTCCTTATCAAGCTCCATATGCAAGTCTTACAAGTAATTGTGTGTGTAGGGATTGTACGATGTAAAAATCCGATCTAAAAGTGAAAAAATCCTTAAACCTTATCTGAGCCGTTCATTGAAAATCTTGAAAATAAATATGTAGTCTACAGGGGCGGCCCTGAGAAATTGGGTGCCCAGGACGAGTCGGGGAAAAAAGGCCCCTAACGCATTCAAAGCTCCTAACCAAGCGGGGGTCAAGGGGGCCGCGCCCCCTTGCGGGGTCCTAGGGGCAGCGCCCCTGGCGGGGTCCAAGGGGCAGAGCCCCTGGTGGCGGTCCCGCTGGCCAGTCAGCGGGCGGGGGTCAAGGGGGCAGCGCCCCCTTGTGGGGTTCGGGGCAACGCCCCGAAACCTAAACGAAATGTCATAAGTTAATATGTTCGGGATTAACTTCCGTATTTTACCTAAATCAGTCATTCAATAATCAGTAAACTGTAAATCCATGGGCCCAATTTCTTGGGATTTTGAATTTCAATTTCTTCTTGAACGTGAGCGTCCATGGAGCCGGTGTAATACTCGGGTTTATAACCTAATATATATATAAATACATATATAAAAATGTGCCCCTCGAAAAATTGGGCCCGGGACGGAGGTCGGGTTTGCCCCTCCCCCGGGCCGCCCCTGGTAGTCTACTTTAAATTTGAATATAAACAGGGTTTAAATAAGCAAATCAATCTTAATGTAGACGAAATGTTTAATTTCAAGACTCCAAATGGACGGTCCAGATAGCGTTTAACGGTTCTCTCCCTTAGATCGTGTTTTTATAAGATACAAACCCTATAATTCATTTGTTTCTTGAAATTCATTTTTCGAAGATCAGTCATGATTTGTTATGAAAAAGTGATCAAATGTATGATTTGATCCTTAAATTTGATGTTTTACGTACATAAAAATACAAGTTTCCTAATAAACTGGTTGTAAAATGCATGGGTGATGTTGGTTTTTACAAGACATAATTCGATATTTAAAGTAAAATTTGATCTATGATAAAGTCAATTAATAATTGTACCTAAAAGTGGATGTATGTCAGTGTCAGTTACGATCGATTTGTCAGCCACTTGTTGTGCGTGATAACATCCATCCTTGTGCCGGATTTCACATCTACACTCCTTAATTTTATATTCACGGCTACAAAAATCACCCTAATACAACCTTTATATTTAAAAAAAGGTTGCATTAGCTGAAGTTGTATTAGATATAATGCAACTTTTTTGTTACATAATGCAACTTTCTTTTTCGTAATGCAACTTTTTAAAAAAAGTTGGATTATGTAATAAAAATGTTGTATTAGGCTAATACAACTTTAGCTAATGCAACATATTTGCAACCTTTTGTGACAAAAAAAGGTTGCATTAGGCTTATTTTGTAGTAGTGATTTTTGGCCTTTCATTTGTTTTCTTTAATTTCTTAATTCTTTGATTTATCATTTGATGTCGATTATCATGCTAGTAAAGAAGATGAATGGCCGGTTTGATTAAAGTAATGTTAAAACAAGTTCATGTCAAAAGTTAAAGGTAATTAAACTCACTCTATAAAGAAAGGGGGCATTGTGTGGCCTTAACATATACCACTGTTTTCCAAGCTGTTATACTCGGATGTTGTTTCATGTTGTTAAATAAAAAAAATACTGTTGTTTTTAAGCCGTGGGTTCCCATGATTTCTCAATCGGTTGAGAACACTGATCACACTATGGTCAGACATAATCCACAAACAAAAAATATATTTTCAAGTATGGACGATCTTTTTGATCTGTATGATGTTATTTTCAAATCCTACAATAAGAATATCAGAACATATATTTTTTCTCAATTTTATGAATTGTCAGTATTTCTAACGGAATCTAGAAGGTTATTTGTCGTAAAGTGTCATGCATCATTAATAATTAACACACAACTCTTGTAGTTCTCATACTCATTATCAGTTTGAAATGTGTAAGTTTTGTGATGTGTATTTTTCTTGAGATATGAACACATATACTGCATATGATACTTTTAGTTGGGATGGTGATATGGTGTTAGAGTGTTCGTTGAGATTGATGGTCTTAATCTTATAAAAAGGGCAATTACGTACAAGCATTCCAATTTGGTTTCACACGAGTTGTTTATTGGTGAGTTCGTATAGGAATTGAATAAACATGATAATTGAGTAGGATTCCTTAATTCTTAAGATGGAATGTATATCCATGCCGATTTTTTTGAATAACGTAGAATAGGAGTAGGACAAGGATACCAAACCTTTTGATCGGTCTTCGCCTTCTGTAAGGAAATTTTGAGTTTGATAGAGATGGGTTCCTATGCATGCATAATTCTTTTATTTGCACACATATTTCTGTTTTTAGACAACTAACATTTTTTTCTTCTTGATATTTAAATTTTGAAAATGTAATGTAATTTGTTGTATGAGATTTAAAAGCATAGACAAATTACATGTCAAGTTAAATATACATTTATTTAATTTTTATTAAAGAAATATAAATGGTTTAAACATGCCATTGGCAGATTAACAAGTGTTTAACATGTGTAGACACACTTTTTTTCATGTCTTAAATTTTTCTAACCTGTTTATGATATGAAACGTGTTAAGCTAAAAAACAAAAAGGTGCTAATTTTGTCTAGTGTTATTTTAACATCTTTGTGTCAGAAATTGCTATACCTATCCACTGATTGACAACTCATTCATAGTTTAACCCTCTTATACTGCAAATGGAAACTTCATCTGCATACGAACCCTTCATTCAAAGTTGAATCTTTTAACCACTTGCGGCCACACTTGGACGAATTCTATGGGCTAACTCATACTCAGATAACTGGACCAAACCCTTTTCATGTTGGCTTCCTATATGTTAAGGTGGTATTATGTATATGTAACTAGCTTAGAAACCTGTGTATTACATGGGCTAGATAGCAAGTAAACATGATTTTTTTAAAATATATACACAATCGTTAATAAGGTAATCTTTTAAAGGAAAATCGTACAGGTGAAAAACCACCTAATACAAGAATTAGGGTTTGCATTTAATCTATTGAAGAAATAAAATAAGGGGATGCCTATTTGGGTATATAAAAATAGTGTAAAAAGTAGTTCTGGTCAAGTTTGGGTATATAAAAATTAGTTTTGGTTCAAGTTTGGGTATAAAAAATCGTGTAATTTGAGACCTAAAGATTTGACAAGCATCCCCTAATTATACTTATTTATTAGTTTAGGAGATTAAGTATGGGGTGCGCATATGGTAAAAGTGAACTCTTAGAGGTCTTGCATGTTCCAAGTATCATGATGAATTTAACGGACAGTGCTATTTTTTTGCCAATAGTAAACGTTTAATGATAGATTGATAGAATAGCAAGGCCTGTTTTGCAATTTGGATATTGATTTAAATCCAAGATCCTATGTTCAAGATAGGAGTATGTGGAGACGTGGAATAAAGGTTCAAGATACATAGAGTATTTCCTAGGTTCCTTCACATATGAGTCGTGGGCTATTGTTGTGTCTTATATTGTCTCTGGGATACATGATATGAGGTTATATTTGTTAGGTGATCGTTTGTGGGATGGGGGGTTGGGCTGTTGTGATATATTGTTTGTTGTTTCTAGGGTTTATGATATGAGATTACATGTGTTATATGCTTTATTGGTGGGATGGGAGGTTTGTACGTGGCATATGTGTATGTTGGCTTGTATGTTTTGATTGTGTTATGTTTTGACTGTGGGTCAGGACTCCGTATGGTTGGTGGTTTGCTTTGTTTGTTGACTTATATGAGTGTTGCTAGCCTGTTCCCGTTTATTTCGTTGGTGCCTCTTGTTTATACTTTATGCTCTTGGATGTGGTTATATATGGTTTTTTGTGGTGTTTCATAATATTGTAAAAAATAAATAAATAAATAAATAAATTATCTTACTGTTGAGCCGGGGGACTCTAGCAAAACAGCCTCTCTATTTTACTTGTAGATAGGGATAAGGTGTGTCTTTATCTTTCCCTCCACAGACCTCACTCTAAGTGGGATTTTACTGGACACGTTGTTGTTTCATCTTGCAAATTGTCTTTGGGCTTCAATTTGACTAGTCAAATTCTCTGGCTGCCTGATTATACACTTCCGATCGATAAAAATAACATACACAATCGACGATAAATTCAGGAGAGGAAACCCTAAGCCTTTTGTTTTTCTTTTGACTTGTTGGGTTGATAAATCTTGAGAACATGTTTGTGGATTTTAAATTCTCTACTGTTCTTTTCTTGATTTGTAATGCTATCTTTTGAATCTTGTCTTTTTCTCTTCTAAACTTCTTGCATTATGCTTTTTTATAAGCTTTCTTTATAAATTCGGTTAATTTTATAGAAATTGGATTCACGTAAGTTTTCTAGACAAATTTGGTTTATTAAATTGAAAATATAACAAAAAAGAAATTGGTTTTTAGTTTATTCTAACATGCTGAATTTGATTTTGGTTTTCCTTTTGGACTGAAAAATGAAAATGAACAAAATAAACCAAGGAAATCCAAAACTCAAACTCAACTAATTAACATCCGGCCCAATAAGCCTTCCCTACCGGCCTACCCCATAAACTATCTGGCCCAATCTTGTGAAAATAATAGGATAATTATTAGCATTAGTATATTAATTATTAAATTGTAGTAGGAGTTTTATATAGGTAAGTTTATCTTCTAAGGCCACAAGGAGTGGTCTAGGTTTTCCCTACTTTTCCCCGTTGCCACATCAGCGCCACATCAGTTTTCCCCACTTTTCCCCACTTTTCCCCATTTTACACGGTGTCGTCCCACTTTTCCCCACTTTTCCCCATTTTCAAATCTTATTTTTAATTAATTATTTTAACAATAAATATAATAAAATTAAAAAAAGATTCATTAAATTTAAAATAAAAAAAAAAGAATTCAAAAAAAAATACAACTAAAAAAAAAATACAACAAAAAAAAATACAAAAAAAAAAAAGAGTACAACCTAAAAAATTAAATTAAAAACTTAGAAAGGGCAATGCCATCCCCAACGAGCAGCAATTTCTCGTTTACGATCGAGAATCAGTTGTAGCATTGGTTCTTGATAAATTGAGTGGTCTTTCATCATAAACTCTAAATCTACAGCCTTTTGCTGTTCGTCTAAAGCCTGTTGCTGTCGTCGCATTAATGCAACGCGTGCTTCTTTCTCCTCTTGCAAAACACGGAGTTTTTCAGCTCGATGGCGTTCTCTTTTTTCGTTGTCCTCTTTGTTCAACGAGTTGAATTCCGCCATTTGTTGAATTAATAAATCGTCATTTGTGGAGGAGGACGCGGCCGATCTTTTGCCCTTTCTTGTTGGCCTATCCGGTTCATAATAAATGCGTGGGCCATCACGATCAAGGTTGATGTTGATGTCTTCGTCATCATCAAGGTTGATGTCGATGTGGGGGTTCGCACTACCCATTGACTCGTTTGGCTTCGGCCTTTTTGTTGTAGATTGTGAGTCACAACCTACTGGTGGAATGTCGCACCATAAAGGGCTATAGCGGACCACATCCCACGCTTGGATGTGATCGAATCCCTTTGACTTGACCAAGGTTTTGTAGTTTTTCATGGCCGTTTTCAAAACTTGTTCGTCCCCTTCACCGCTTTTGCGATTCATTGAACACTGTTGGTAAAAACCATTCCATTTCTTCATGGAAGCGTTCATATCGTTCCATTTGGAATAGATTTGATCAACAGTCCTCGACCTGTCCTTCACGAGATGGTGAAAATGTTCGGTTACCTACATATAAAGAAAATAAATTTAACCATCAACCGTTACTTTTTTTGTTAACTTAAACAATGTTAAAAAATACCTTTTTATAAAAACCATCCCGTTTTTGCGCATTACCAACATCGGGATTTTCAGAAATAGTTAGCCAAGCTCTGGCCAACGCAACCTCCTCTTCATCGGACCAACGCTTGGCCGGTGCTTTCTTTCCAATTGGTTTCTTTCCCGGTTGCCTAACCGGTTCTTGTCCTTCTTCTTCTTCCGACTCGACTTGAACACTTTTATTATGTTCGCTTGAATCCGAGTCGTCTTGATTATGGTCACGATAGTCTAAACATAAAAATAAACTTATAAAAATAAACAAAAAAAAATAAATATAAAAATAAACGTATAAAAAATACCTTGAAATGGAGATTGTTGTTGAAAATTTTGTTGATCGAATTGTTGGTAAATTTGTTGGTCTTGTTGATACGATTGCTCCCACCGGTTGAATTGTTGTTGAGTGCCCGGTGAATATTGCAAATATGGAGGCGGGTTCATTGGATCGTAGTAAAATGTTGGTTGATTCGGAGATGGCATTTGTGGATGATACCCGGGTGTGTTGAACGGGTTCATTTGAGGCGTTTGAACATTTTTTTGTCGTGGTTTTCTAAATTTCTTGGTTGACGACCCACCACGTGATGAACCTCCTTCCATTTTAGTTGAAAATTTTATAAATTTTGGTGTATAGATTGTAGAAGATGAGAGAAAAAAGTGTGAGATTTTGGTTGGTTTTTGAGTTGTTTAAATAGAAAAAATTTGGTTTTTTTTTTTTTTTTTTAAAAAGTAACCGTCACTACAAGGAAAGTCACCTGTAGCGACGACAAAAGTCGTCGCAATAGCCCCAAAAAGTCGTCGCTATAGGTTATAGCGACGACATGTCGTCGCTGTTAAGTCGTCGCTATAGGTTAGTCGCAATAGGTCAGAATAGTCGTCGCTACAGATGTCGTCGCTATAGATAAGGCTATAGCGACGACTTGTCGTCGCTATAGAGCTATGACACATTTTCTTTTTTGATTTATTTTTATTATGTTAATTATTTAAAAAAATTTTTTTTTTTTCGAAATTATCTATAGCGACGACATATAGTCGCTATAGAGTATGGTCAAAAAGTCAAAGATAGGGCTATAGCGACGACTTGTCGTCGCTATAGATCAAAGTCAAAAAGTCAGACTTTGATCTATAGCGACGACATGTCGTCGCTATAGCCGTATAAAAAAATTTAATTTTTTTTTTGTTTTCTGTAATTTCCAGTTTTTGAACCTGTTTATTCAACCATAACATTCTAAACCTGCTGCAAATAAGATTTTATCAAACATAAAAATACATTCACATTCATGTTTACATCTCAAAGTTATCAACCAACCAAGCATAACAAAGTTATAAGTGTTTTAAAATCCACAACTTCATCTATTCATCTTCATCGTCATCGTCATCGTCATCTTCTTCTTCCTCTTCCTCTTGATCTTTTTCTTGATTTGTTTCGAATCCAGGATAGTAGAATGAGCTAGAGCCTTGGCCTCCTTGCATGGACATCAATTTGTTTATTTGTTGTTGCATCATTGCATTGATGCGTTGTTGCTCCTCCCAGCGAGCATTTGCCTCGGCAAGTTGTTGTTGTAGCTCATTTGCTGCAGGATAGTACATTTGTGGAGGCAGGTCTGGGGTTACACTTTTAACTTTTCTTCCAACGCCCCTTACGTGCCCACGCCGCTCACCTAATGAGCGCTGCAGCACTTCCACTTCATCTACCGGTGTGTCATCACCACCGGATGCGGATTTTGCTTTGTTTAATTCTTCATTAATGTTCCCCTACATTAAAAACACAAGACAAACATATGTTAAATATTTGACAAAAATCCGTCAGCATAACTGTTGTAAAATGACTACCCAAAATGTATACTAAATGGCAACAAATCCTAATTCAAAAACAATAATTCCCAATTCAATCAACAAATATCTAACAATTCATGTTCACCCATCCTATATATTAAAATGTATACTAAATGGCAACAAATCCTAATTCAAAAACAATAATTCCCAATTCAATCAACAAATATCTAACAATTCATGTTCACCCATCCTATATATAAAATGTATACTAAATGGCAACAAATCCTAATTCAAAAACAATAATTCCTAATTCAATCAACAAATATCTAACAATTCATGTTCACCCATCCTATATATTAAAATGTATACTAAATGACAACAAATCCTAATTCAAAAACAATAATTCCCAATTCAATCAACAAATCCTATTACTTACCCAATGTTGCTCGGCCAATTGATTATACCATCCCGAGCTTCCCTTATAATGCATGTCCCTCCAGCCTTCCACATGTTGAGGCGTACCACCCTCCTTGACCTTTAAACAATAACAAATATTATCATTAAGATATCAAATCAAAATTAATACATATTTTGATAACACTAAATTATAACCTCATCATAACGCCTCTGAGCGTATGATTGGGTCCCATGATAGCTTCCATACAGCTGTTTTGATCTGTTAGCTGTATTCTTCATAGATCTGTTTTTATATGTTGAAGTTGTAAACAGACCATCAATAAGCTGCACCCACTCTTCTGGGCCCATGCCTCTGGGAGGATTTTGCTTGGCCCTTTCTGTGTTGTCATAACCCCCTACTTTGTCAAAGTGTTTTTTTAACTTTGTTTTCCGGTCTTTGTACCGGTTCGCACAATCAGCTTGAATCCCAAGCTTAATCCCATCCCAATATTCAGTATTGTGGTAGTGGGCCAGATCAAAGTAATTCTATAAAAGTTGATATGATTAGAAGATAACAAAAAATATGAAACCTGTATACAAAAAGTATTAGTAAGTATGTATACTGACATGAAGAGTGGTCAGTATAGACATCTTCACATCCCCCGGAACCTCCTGCCAGCTCCGATAATGAAATGGAGCATGTCTGTCCACTTCATTGGATATTAACCGAATAAATAGCTGGTAATTTTCTCCAACAGCTCTGTATAGGTTGGAGGAGAAATCAAACTCTATTGGAAGTGGTCTGCTTCCATTCTTTTGGAATTTGTCGTACAAATTCAAGTTTTTCCCCGAAGATCTTCGTTTGCTTGGTTTCGCTACATTAACACATGAAATTAAAAGTTACCAAATTGAATAATATGGGCAAGGAGATTAAAAATATATTATACTAGAAACTTACAAGATTCACAGCTGTTTGGCACCCTGTAAGAATGCCCATGTGGAGGTTCATCACCTCCGTCACCGCCATGGTATCCAGCTACATCCGCCATTCCTTGGACAAAAGCAAATAAATGTTAACAATTTTAACAAATGCAGCAATACAATATTAACAATATAAACAATTTACAAGAAATACAACAATGAAATAGCAAAAAATGTAAACAATTATATCAAAAGTAAATAACTATCATACATTTATTCAGAATCGTCACTACAATAATGTTTTTCTATTTCATCATCATCATCATCTTCCTCATCTTCATCTTCTTCTTCATCTTCATCTTCCTCTTCATCATCGTATTCTACTTCATCATCATCAATGAAAATCTGATCATCCACACCTTCATCTAAAGGTGCCCTCATAGGCAACGGGCCTAAGTCGACTACTAAGTCACAAAAATCTTGAGTTTCTTGCGAGACATTCAACTCATCATTAACAACTAAGTTATAATCAGATGATTGGTTGTCGTGTAATATATCTACTTCATTAGGCCCAATCATACTTGGATGATCCCAAAGTTTACGATGATGAACATTTTCTACAACCCTCCAATTACCGGTTGTTCGAGAAGGATCTTGAATATAAAACACTTGTTTAGCTTGTGTAGCTAAAATGTATTGTTCGTTAACAAACCACTCACGGCTAATATCAATTGCAATAATATTATTCTTCTTAACAAGGCGTTTACCCGATGTGTTGAACCATTTACAACGAAATACTACAACTGAATAACTATTTACATAGTTCAACTCTACAATCTCCTCTAGTTGACCATAAAAGTGAGTACCATCTTCTCCTATTGTAACAACACCACTATTCTGAGTAGTGCGACGGATATCACGACTGTGTACCACAAATCTAACACCGTTGACTATACAAGCCGTGTACACATATGCATTCAATGGGCCATGTGCTAATGACTTTAATTCATTTGACAACTCCACGGACAATGATGATGACGACGACGACGACGATGACATATTTGATTTATATCGAAACCATGAAGAGAATCCTGTTTTTAGATCACGTCCAGGAAATTCAGATTCAAATTCACTATACAATTAACAAACATTATAGATTAGTTTACTAAAGCAACTAATATGAAAATTAACCAAGTAAATAAATACGCTTACGATTTGTAGTCTTTAATCTCATCGCAGTTGCTTAATACAAACCATTCCAATGATTTTCTAACATCTTCAGAAAGTGATATTATTTTCTTCTTTGAAATTGGGCGGCATTGTGATGAAAAAACATGAAGATGTCTCTTGGGAACATCAGCATCTGCGTTTCTATCAGGACGGTTGAATTTGGTTTGCATACCTTCAAGATACATAGAACAGAAGGTCAATGCTTCATCTGCAACATAGCCCTCTGCTATTGATCCTTCAGGTCTGGCTTTATTTCTAACATATGCCTTTAGCTTCTTCATGTATCTTTCAAAGGGATACATCCATCTCATATACACAGGCCCACCAAGAATAGCCTCTTCAGGCAAATGAATAACTAAATGAACCATTATGTCAAAAAACGCTGGAGGATATATCAACTCCAAATTACATAGTATCTTGATCACATCTTTATGAGCTTTCTCCATGTCTTTCACATCAAGTGACCGTGCACAAATTTTTTGGAACACGGTGCAAAGATCAATTATTGTTGTTGAAACATTTGGGGGCAAACATCCTTGTACACCTATTGGCAACAATCGTTGCATTAAGATGTGATAATCATGAGACTTTAACCCGATTATATTTGAATTATTAGGAAGCACCTTGTTTTTAAAGTTCGAACCAAAACCATCGGGTAGTCTCACCCCTCTAATAAACTTACAAAAACGTTCTCGATCTGTAGGTGTGAAAGAGTAAGGGGCATGTGGTTGGTAAAACTTGTTGTTATTCTTAGTTAGCCAAAGATTTTTTCGAATACCCATCTTCTCTAAGTCTTGTCTTGCTTTAGGCGTGTCTTTTGATTTTTCATTCATTAGTGAAGTACCCAACAAACTTTCACACACATTTTTCTCCACGTGCATAACATCAAGATTGTGCTTTAAAAGAAGGGAAGACCAATAATCTAACTCAAAGAAGATACTTTTTTTGCTCCAATTCAACTCTGATGCAGCTCGCTTTCTTTTCACACCTCCATGACTTGGATGTTTACCCGGAACACGAATGGGAAGGCCTTGTAATTGTTTTAATATTTTTGCATTACTTAACTGTTTAGGAGGATCTCTAGTCTCCTTTTGGCCATTAAACAACAAATTTTCCCGTAATTTATGACTTTTAGTCAAAAATCGTCTATGACCAACAAAAGCTATCTTGTTAGTTACAGAGCACGAGGGTGTGTCTTCGTTACAAGTAGAACATGCTTTATAACCTTGACCACTCCATCCAGACAAGCTACTACGAGCAGGATAATCATTAATAGTCCACAAAAGAGCCGCACGCATCGTGAATATGGTTTCAGTGTGTGCATCTCTCATTTGCACTCCATCAGTCCACAACGTTTTCAATTCATCCACCAAAGGCCTTAAAAAAACATCAATATCCTTTCCAGGAGATTTAGGTCCAGGAATTAGCAAAGTTAACATGAAAGAAGACTCTTTCATACATAACCAAGGCGGTGTATTGTATGTTGTCAACACCACCGGCCACATACTGTAAGTCTGACTCATGTTACCAAATGGATTAAAGCCATCTGCAGCCAAACCCAAACGAACGTTCCTGGGTTCCTTAGCAAAATTAGGATATCTGTTATCAAATTCTTGCCATGCCTTCCCATCAACCGGATGACGCATCATACCATCTGTTGAGCGTCCGGTATTATGCCATATCATATCTTTCGCAGTGAATCTAGAACTAAACCTTCGTCGAAGACGTGAAGTTAAAGGAAAGTAACGCAATACTTTTTGTGCTACTTTCTTTCCCTTTGTGTTTTTGTCAACCCATCTGCTCTCATTACAAACTGGACAATTTTGCATAAGAGAATTCTCTTTCCAGAATAGAGCGCAATCATTAATGCAAGCATGTATAGACTGATATCCTAAACCAATTTTTCTCAGTTTCTTCTTAGCTTCATAATGAGAGGCTGGAATCTTATTTTCTTTCGGGAATGCAACTCTTAAAAACTCTAAAAGTTGGTCAAAGGAACTATCAGTCCATTTATTAATAACTTTAATATGCATTAATTTTGCCAAAAAGTTTAGGGAAGACATCCAATTACAACTAGGGTATAGCTCGGTATTAAGTTCCTTAAATAATGCGTCAAACTCCGTGTCTAAGCCATCTCCATCCTCATTTACATTTTCGTCATATGTATTCTGCTCACCAATGACATCATCAAGTGCATCAAACATCTCATTATTTGTTAGTGGAGGATTATCTGGGTTCGTAGCCCACATTCTTTCAACCTCTGAAGCATTGGAATATTTCTCACCATGATGTACCCATGTTGTATATGACTGTAGAAAACCACGGTCATGTATGTGGGCATAAATTGTAGCCAAATTCTGGAGAGATCGTTTAGAATTTGCACAACTTTTACACGGGCAATACCCTTTACCTTCACCATTGACATGATTCTTTGCAATCTCCATAAACTTCTTAAGACCGTTTAAAAAATCCGGAGATCTCCGGTTTCGTAATGTTATCCAACTTTTATCAACTTCCATGTTAGTTATCAACACATGAACCTAAACATGCATATCTAGATGAAATTTATAAACACATAAACATAAACATGCTTATAAAAAAGTCAATGTTACAAAGGAAACATAAACAAGACATACAACATATCTAAACATATGCATACAAATGAAATTCATTTATCACATAAACCTAAACATGCATATCTATATGAAATTTATAAACTCATAAAGATAAACATACTTATAAAAATTCAATGTTAGAATTCAAATGAAACAACACATACAACATACCTAAACATATGCATACAAATGAAATTCATTCATCACATAAACCTAAAATTGCATATCTAGATGAAATTTAGCTCAAATGAAATTCATACATTACATAAACATAGACTTACACACATACATAAATTCATATCTTAATTTAGCTCAAATCATTTAACTTGATGTTTTCTAACATACACACATAACATAAACATAAATACACAACATTCCTAAACATATGCATACAAATTCTAACCTTAAGTTAACACAAGTTAAACATCTACACATTATCATTAAATTACATATACTAACATCCTTAAATTCTAATCTTAACTTAACATAATAACCCAACATATATACTAAAGAAATGTGTTTCATCAATAAATAATATCAAATAAACATGTTTCATCAATGAATAAGACATCACTAACCATTTTTTTACATACACAACAATTATAACACATTAAAGTTTCAAAATTAACATACCTCTCTTGAATTAAGGTTGCAAAAATCTTCAACACGAAATCTTTTCTTGCATAATCACATACATCAACAAAAATATGAAAAATTATTAGTAAATAAATTCATATGAAAAAAAAAATGAAACAACACATACAACATACCTAAACATATGCATACAAATGAAATTCATTCATCACATAAACCTAAACATGCATATCTAGATGAAATTTATAAACACATAAAGATAAACATACTTACTAAAAGTCAATGTTACAAATTCAAATGAAACAACACATACAACATACCTAAACATATGCATACAAATTCTAACCTTAAGTTAACACAAGTTAAACATCTACACATTACATAAACATAGACTTACACACATACATAAATTCATATCTTAATTTAGCTCAAATCATTTAACTTGATGTTTTCTAACATACACACATAACATAAACATAAATACACAACATTCCTAAACATATGCATACAAATTCTAACCTTAAGTTAACACAAGTTAAACATCTACACATTATCCTTAAATTACATATACTAACATCCTTAAATTCTAATCTTAACTTAACATAATAACCCAACATATATACTAATAATCTAACAAGAACATAAAGAAATGTGTTTCATCAATAAATAATATCAAATAAACATGTTTCATCAATGAATAATACATCACTAACCATTTTTTTACATACACAACAATTATAAACAACATACCCAAACAAATGTGTTTCATCAAAATACCTAAACACATATGAAAATTGAAAATTAAACATACCTATGTCAAATAAGTTCCAAGAAAGTTTCAACTCGAAATTAACTTCATATCATCCAATACATTGCAAAAAAAATATGAAAAAAAATAAGAAATCCATTTATAAATTCGTTAATACAAAAAAAAAAAAAAATTACACAAAAAAATCATACCTACGAAAAAATGAGGAGGATCCAACAATCTTCAACAACCCAATCAAACCTACAACCATATAAATCCATAAATCTTTGCAAATCAATGAAAAAACAAAAAAAAATGATAGATTTTGCAAAAAAAACACATACCTATACAAATGAGAAGATTTTAAACATCCATTAGTGAAGAAATTGCCTCCAAACACCCACAAGAACCGAAAATCGCCGTCCCTTTTGAAGAAAATGAAGAAACTTGAAGAATTCTGCGAAAATGGCGATCTGCGCGAATTTTTGGGTATATTAACCCTATAGCGACGACATGTCGTCGCTATAGGTCAACATCGAAACTGACGCGCGCATTAAATTCTCTGCGAAAAGTAGGTTTGTCTTTATTCCAGCCTATAGCGACGACATGTCGTCGCGATAGGTTAATTAAATTTTTTTTTTTTTTTTTTTACTCTTACAAATCTGATAAAAAGAAATTAAAAAAAAAAAAAATTAATAAATTTCGGCTATAGCGACGACATGTCGTCGCTATAGTTTTTTCACAAAAACCGCCAATTAATTGGCCAAAGGCGCCCTTTTCACCTTCAGCTATAGCGACGACATGTCGTCGCTATAGATTAAAAAAACTGAAAAAGTACTTTTAAGCTATAGCGACGACATGTCGTCGCTATAGCCGACTCTATAGAAACGACTTTAGGTCGTCGCTGTTGCTTTTGTCCCCTTAGTTGGCTTTTCTTGTAGTGCGTTGTCCAACGGTATATTTTCTTTCCCTCACTTCGGCGAGAAACGGTGTGGCTTTCCCGAATCACCCCACCCCACTTCCGGGGGGTGGTGTTCCCGATCGGCCCCGGGCGGCCCAGCTCTTCCCCGGCTCTCTCCCGTGCTCCACTCCGAGTCCTCTAATATTTAGAAGTTTGACTTTAATAAGTTTGTATATCAGTATAAATAATGGTGCTATGATATTTTATATGTTTACTTTTGAGATTGATATCAAATAAAGATTAATCACATTTTTTATAACATGTTTTGGGTTTGAATTTCATTGGCATCAATTGCTCTTGCATCAAACATATAAAAACTCAAATTTTATGTCGAATAAAAACATATTTTATCATGTTCTAATTTCTTTAGAGATGTTTTAACAAAGATTAATTCCAAATTAAACATAGAAAAAACCAACAATTTAAGAATAAAAATTGAACCAAAACTTATTTAATATTGCCCATTGTAGCAAAGCTTTGAGCCATCATCTGAAGCTTCATATCGAACATCAACTTAGCAAGCTCCGCCTCCGTCAACTCCACCTCCACCGCATTCCCACCACCGTGTGCCACCGCTTCCGGTCCCTCCACTGTGCTGCAACTCGGTGAATCATCTTGATACATCCCAGAGACCACCTCTGTGGTGGCACAAGCAGTGTGCGCACTAAAATCACAACTTTGACAACAATAAGCCCATTGCCTCCCCTCCAACACATTCTTACATATGTCACAGTATTCTTGATCGGTATTGCTACCTCTTCTAGGAACCACCTATCAAATAGAATATATCATATACAAATTATTAAAATAAATTAGATGAGGTTTTTTACAAGTGTAATTTGAGAAAAGCATCAAAATATATAATTTAACAAAAAAAATTATCAATTGATGTACTTTTGGCCATCTTAACTATAGACAGTGACCAAA
This sequence comes from Mikania micrantha, assembly GCA_009363875.1. Lineage (NCBI taxonomy): Eukaryota > Viridiplantae > Streptophyta > Magnoliopsida > Asterales > Asteraceae > Mikania > Mikania micrantha. Next base: position 17,211 of record SZYD01002379.1, on the reverse strand, counting down.
GCATGAAAGCAAACCAATGAGAAAACAACACATCATACTTGCTAGCTAAGAAGGTTGATCTGTCACCAGAGCTTGACCAAAAGTTTAAGGGGGCGAAATAAAAATTTAAAAAATTTTTCCACTACATATCGGGAAATGTACACCCCCCGGGTCCCTACAAAGCACCGCCCATGGTTGATCATTAGCTGACTAAGTTTGTCTATTTTGTGCACCAACGTGGCTCAATATCCGCCTTGCAGAGAACGACTTAGCCGGTATTCACACCACAATTGATAAGCTTAGTGACTGCTAATGTTCAACTGGCTTAGCCAATTTGAGGTAGGGAGTCCATCAAATCCAATTCAGGTTAGTAAAATTTGAAAAATTTAGTGTTAAATTCGGGTTAGAATTAAATCAACGTACATCAACAGCGTAACTAAAATAATTTCAAATGTCCAACAACTTAAAAGCTAGGTTAAGATGAGATAAGAATGTATATTAAAAATATGAAGTAACAGGTTTAGGAAACGTTAGGACTACCCGTGTTTGGATGGCTTTTTTTTCCAACATTGTAATTTTAAAGAACATTTAAAGTCCAATATATATAAACTTGATACAATAGACTTATAAATCATTACAAATTGCTTATTCGGATTCTTCGAATCAGATAGGAATAACAAAGTTCGAATTATCTGTTAACAAGGCCGACTTTAGTATATTAAAGAAAGTCCTAGCTTAGGGTCATGAAAATTCACCGGCCTCAAATTTTAGGGTTTTAATAGACGTAATATCCTACTCATTTTCCAAAACTACTCCCCTGTATTCCTCTATTTGCTTGGATTTGAATCCAAGACCTTATTTTTTAGACACAATGTTTCTACCAAATATAATAGTCCTACAATGGCTTTTGGGACTTTTTTGTTGTGACGAATTCTGATATGTGTAAAAAAATTGTTTTAAAATTTGTAATTAATTTACATATTTTGTTTGTGATTTATGTTTTCAGTAGCTTTCTCCTTCATGATTATACATACTTTTTATATTATAAGTTCGGATAAAAGATAAAAGATAAAAGATAAAAGTTTTATTAACAGTGAAAAAAAATTCACAATTTTTCGCTCCATTTTAGGTCACCAAAAATCTTGAGCCGACCTTGTTTGTTAATCATGCATCTTGAGTCGGGTCTTAATGGAAGAAGTCTCTCTACTCCTACATTTTACCTATTAGACGATACCTTAGTAAATCCATTGTAGGGTGTGAAGGGTTTTGATTTTGTTAATAGTACGATATACGGAGTATAATAATGATATAATTCGAACACGATTAGAATTTAGAACACCTCAAGGACGTTTGATGACTAAAAGTCAGGTTTTGCATAAATGAATTTTTACTTAAATTAGTAAACACACCTGAACACCGTAAAAAAGACCAAGTTCATGTTGGTGGTCTTTGTGAGTCACCGAGACCGGCAAGAACGCACACCCGACGTGAAGGTCAAACTCGCACAGCGCGCAGCAGTAGGAGAACGATTTCCCCGGCCGACCACAGGCGTTGCAGACGAACGTGCTTCCGGCATAAGTCGGGTACGGGAGGAGGATGAGTGGGTGGGGTTTGTGACACGGGTGTTTAACATACCGGCCGGCGTTAGCACAGTAGTCGTGGAGGAAGAAGTTGCATTGGTGGCAGGCGTGGACGGCGGTGGTGGTGTTGTCACAGGGGAATTCGCAGCCGGAGCAGCTGACTTGTTTGCCTAGTTCGTAGACACGGTGGAGGGTTAGGTTGTGGGGATGGCTGAAGTGTTTGTATTCCATGTTTTCCGTCCAAATGGTTGCGGGTGATTTGGTGGATTGAAGTATGAACAGAATAGATTGGAAGGTTTTGACTGAGTCAAAATCGATCTGGATCTTGAGATTATAAATCAGAAGTCTATAAATCAAAAGTCAACGGCTAATGCTTGCATAGTTGCATCTTATTTTGGGTGGGGATGATTAGTTTATAGTTTTGACTTTTTGTATTGTAGACTTGAAAGATGGAGTCTGTTATAGGGAAACTTTAATTTGGATAGAGATTATTAGGTAGCGATTGATATACACGAATGAAATGTTGAATGACACGGATCGTTACAAGAGAAAGAAGAAAATGTGTTTGGCAATGAAATGAAACCACATATTACTAAGTTCATTACTTTTATTTAAATAATTAATTAAATATTTAGTATTTAAATAATATTATTATTTGCGTGTAACGTTTGTTTTTGCAATGATTTGATTTATTGATTTAGGAATGATTAATAGCCATTGTGATCGGTTATTTTGTTTTTGTTTTTATATTTTTGATGTTGTTACCGTCGTCGTGATTAAATATTCAAATTGGCAGAAATATATGACTAAATTTTTTTTTTTCTAACAAAATTTTAATTGGTTAGATATCGTGTTTTACTCTATTCAATATCGGCTTAGTGCAACAACACGTGATATAAACCCCTTGTTATATAAATTTATAACCAATGATCCATAGCTCAAGTGGTTGAGGGGAGGTTTCTGTGGCTTCAATATTGAGGATGTCACGGATTCAAGTCTTAACTTGTACAAAATAGGGGTATCATGCTGAGCTAGGTGATTTTCTCTCACCTATAAGACCACGCGCAACGGTTCCCCCGCCCCCTCCCGCTGGGTTGCTCACTTCAGCGGCCAACAATGGGAACACCGCCCTCTTCAGCGGCCCCCGCCCAAAGCAGCTCCATGGCCCCCACTCCCCGCTTTGTTTCTCGCTTTCTGATTGGTCCAAGGAAATAACCGTGTGGAATAGTGGAATAGAGGGTAATGTTTTCAGTAGGGTGACCAATGTGGGGTTTAAGGTTTTCAGTGCGGTGATGACGTGGCAGGAAATTTTGGTGGGAAAGGATTTTCATTGGGGTGACCGCTGTGGATAACCTAATTGGTTTCCTCCTGTTGAGTGTGGATATGGCCCGTAAGTGATCTAAATTGTCATTCAATAAAAAAAATTTTATAACAAATTAAAACAGATTATTAAAATAATAAATTCAAACAATTTAGATTATTAAAGTTGTTCATGATGAATTAAAGAGAGGTTATTATGCTTTGGGAGTGTCTTAATACCTAATTTTAACAATTATTTTAAATAAGCCATGTTTATACGTCCTTTGTTCTACCTATAACAATATTCTTGAGGGTGGTCACGTCAGGTTACACTCCCTCCTAGGGCTGTTTAAAAAGCTCGCGGCTCGAAGCTCGGTCGAAAAAAGCTAGAAAAAGGCTCGGCTCGAAAAAGGCTCGGCTCGAAAAAGGCTCGGCTCGAAAAAAGCTCGTTAAAAACGAGCCGAGCCCGAGCCAGGGTTGGCTCGGCTCGGGCTCGGCTCGATTTTTAATATATATATATATATTAAATTATATACACACACATATATATTATATTACACACATGCATATATATATATATATACACACAATATCTTATACACATATTTATATAAATATACATATTATGTATAATATATATGTACGTATATATATGTATATAGGGAATAGATAATTTGAAAACCCCTCCTTAGTGCGAAAAACGTGAAAACCATGTAAAAATTATGTAAAAAAAACTTTTTTTTTTTGAAATTTTTTTTACAGGTTTATAACACTATTGGGCACATTTTTATAAAAAATAAAAAAAGCGTGGACCATATATTTTTTAAAAAAATATTTTATAAAACCATGTAAAACATACGTAACAAAACGTAAGAAAAATTCATCAGATTTGACGCAGCGTTACGTATGTTTTACATTGTTTTATAAAATAATTTTTTTTAAATATATGGTCCGCTCTTTTTTGATTTTTTTTATAAAAATGTGCCCAATAGTGTTACAAACCTATAAAAAAATTTCAAAAAAAAAAACATTTTTTTACATGATTTTTACATGGTTTTCACGGTTTTCGCGCTAAGGAGGGGTTTTCAAATTATGTATTCCCTATGTCTATATACATATATATATATATATATTGGATTTTATATATATTAGATTTTATATATATGTAAAGTGGAGGAAAAAGACAAAAAAAAACGAGTTGGCTCATGGTTCGAGGTTCTTACGAGCCGAGCTGGAGCCAGGATTTTTCGCTCGGGCTCCGCTCGAAAATCCACGAGCCGAGCTGGAGCGAGGCCTGGCTCGGCTCGGCTCGACTCGATTACAGCCCTACTTCCTCCTGCAAGTGACCATCTATGTGAGCTGGTTTACGTTACCTTGGTCACACCTTTTCACCCCATCCGACTAAAGTGTTTTTCCGAATCATACCAAACCGGTTGGTTGAACCACCAGTCGTTCACGTAACCAATCCGGTTAGCCTAATTGAGACGATATTTAAGTGAATTGGAGAATCGATCTGTCGAACTAGTGAACCGACTAGTTTGATAATTGAATCCGATCGCTTGAACAAAATTTTAATTTTATAATTTTTATTTCGTCATTAGGTTTTAAATCTGATCCGACTGATCTAACCGATATGTTTGATATCATGTCTGATTTTATAAACATTGTTTATCCCTTTTCACATAAAAATTTGACCGTTAAGCACGTAAAATTTTTTTGCATATACATTAAATACTTCATTATATACATTTTTATAATCTCATTTTAGTTTTTTTTACCATCTATTTTTACGCAACTCTTCAACTCAATTTCACTAAATCTGTCATCTTATCATGGATTCATTTAACCTAAACAACCAATTCAAACAACTTTAATAATACATTCAACAACTTGAACATCATATATAATCAAAACCTAAGCAATTCGAATTAACTACTAACTTTTCAAAAGACTACAACTAAATTTGAATTACTCATTCAACAAGTTTAACCTTACAAACCTTTCAACTCTCAATACCACATTTCCTTCTAGAAAATAGATAGTGAAGAACAAGTGAATCAGACCACCCACAATGGGTTCCCCGCCCGGCCAGCGGTGCCCTCCCCCGCCGCAGGGTCCAGCGGGAACACCGCCCCCTAGCCAGCGGCCCCCGCTCAAATCGCCCCAACGGCTCCCGCTCCCCGTCGAGTTTAGTGGCTTGTGATTGGTCCAACCTTTTTGACCGTTATTGAACGGTAATAAAACAAAAAAAAAACAACTTTTTTAAACTAAATAAATACCCAACCTTTTTTACCCAAAAAACCACCCAAATCTCTTCATCTTTCATCTTTCTCTCTATATTTTTTTAAAAAAATCACAAACATGAATCCAAGGCCTAACAATCCCAATCCCGAATTCAACCCGTTCTCATACGATCCCGAATCGCTTAGAAATTTATTGGTTCAACTACAACAAAACCCAAACATCCAACACTTTCAACATCCACCAAACTTCCAATCTCCTTCAAACTTTCAACCCGGTTTTGCTCCCTACTCTCAACCTAGGTTCGAATCTGATTTTGTGTCACCGAGCCAACATGATAACGAGGTCGTGCCGGAGACACAAGACACTCAGAAACGCAAGAAAGGTAAGAAAAACAAACAGCCGGCTGGAACAGGGCCGAGTAGTGGTCCAATGGCACCGAAGCAATGGACTCACGATGAAGAAATCGCTCTCATGATGAAGAAATCGCTCTTGGATAAATATCGTTAAATTTTATTTGAATTGTTAGTTTTTTTTGTATGGTTTTTTTTATTTAAATTTGCAATGTAATTTTTATTTTATTTGTATCTTTATTTGAATTGTTTAATTAAATTCTAAGTTTATTATTTTTTGTTTGCAAAAAAAAAAAATTAAATAAATCAATTAAATTTAAAAAATATTGATGACGTGGAATAGTGGGGAAGATTTTTCAGTGGGGTGACCATTGTGGGTGATTAAGGTTTTCAGTGGGGTGATGACGTGGCATGAAATTTCAGTGGGGAAGGATTTTCAGTGGGGTGACCGCTGTGGATAGTCTCATAGCCAAAACTAGGGGTGTTCATCAGGTTGGATGACGGTTTATTCTGATTTGAAAATTTTGAGACTCTATTCGAAACCGGCTCGACCCAAATATAAAATATGATTATCTCCGAATCTATCCGAATAAACTTGAATTTTACATCCGAATAACCCAACTAACATTGTTTTTTCGGGTTGTGTTAGGATATCCGTTTCGAATAAGCAAGATTTGGATATCCGATATCTAATCCGAACAAAAAAATGGATATCCGACCCGAATATATCCAAATAACACAATAAGAAATCAGATCGGTTTTTCAGGCTTTTTGGATTTCGGTTTTTTGAATATCCGTGTCCAAAACTATGACAATTTTAGTAGTTTAACAATTGGAATCATACTATATTCGGGGAGTCCTTAAACTTTAGCTTAAAGTGGAATTTAATTTCTTGACAGGAATAGAAAAATGACACAACAGTACTTTAACTTTCATCTTTGACAGCTGACACCCCAAAGATTCATGTATTCTGGTCCCTCATCTTCATTATTGCCCCGTTTGACACACAAACTTGAAATAAAAACTATTTTATAAGAATTATTAGAATTAATAGAAAAATGCTTTAGCACCCCTTATTTCAAACATCGAAATATCATCTAACTCTAGTTCTTGGCACAAAAACTAACGTTGCCAATAACATTATACATTAACTTAATTCAAAATCATTACATTCATTAAAAATTAACTTAATTACAATGTTTTTAAAATCAAACTGTACGTAGAACCAGTCCTTTTACTGGTCAGCAGTTTAACCAGTTTTAAAAATTAGATGATGTCATAATTATACACACACACACACACATACATATATAATACAGAGGAATTAAAAAATCAAATAATTAAATAGCTAAAATAGCCATTCATTAATAAGTGTATCAAATAAATCTCATATGAATAATGCAACAACAAGCGTTCAATTTCAATCTAGTCCAGAAATCCGGTCCAACTGCCTAGTTGCTACTTGCTAGTCAAACCGCCCAGTTTCTTTAAACAGTTCTGAGCACATAACCTGATTGCTAGGTTATCTAAACCCGATCCAATCAGCTGGTCCGGTCCAATTTGAAATCATTGCTTAATTAATGCGTCTTTTATATGTGGATCTAAAGAACAATGTATGACACTACAAGAAATTGTATCTATTAGTGGTGATTTTGTCTACCAATATTGGCGATTTTTGTCTCTATTAAAAGTCAGATTTTTTGTAGTGTGACGTGAGTCAAACCTTGCACATCATATGAAATTCAGCTCTAGTTAGAGTTTACTAAAGTAGGTCATTTCCTATTAGCTTTGATATAATCAATCTTCAACTAATTAACTCGTAATTTGTTTTATGTGAGATTTATGTTTATATTTCGCAAACATACATTTTAGGATCAATAAGATAATGAACTTGCTTTTCATGAAGAATTAAGAAATTCAGAATCAACAAGTAAATCAAGACAAATAAATTTCTATAGTTCTATTGAGTTATAAGATCTAACTTGGATCGATATCCGAACTTTTTTACCTATAAAATATTCATGTTTACCCTAATTAATCAATCTTCAATAGACAAAATTATAATTTAACCAATTTGTTGCTTGTTTACCTTCTTTTATATTATTTTGGGTTAACACAAATTAAAGCATATGACTAACATATATGATTCTTTTAGATTTTACATATAGTGTAGTCACTTTTACTTTTTTAGGAACATTATTCTATGTAATGTATTGGCCTCGTTTTTAACGCGTGCATTTAATGTATATATGTTTCGAACTATCGGTCACTCGGCTCTTAAGGGTCGAAACTAAAATTGTTAATTTGAACTTTGTTTTACTTACTTTTGGTCAAAATAACGTTAAAAAGTGTTAAGTTAGTCGGTTAATTAGGCATCATGAACTAAGGGTCTTAGTGAAAACAACATCTTTACTCCTATTGGATGAAAGTAAGATTACATCTTACACTCTTAAAATCATACCTTAACTTTGCTAATGATGAAAAATAGTGAGTACAATTGATGATTTTTTGAATGCTTGTAGTATTACATATGCCATGAATAAAAATTATATCTGGCAATCTTGACCTATAACAAGATAAATGAATATAATTGGGTAAACAATTATTGCATTTTGGTTTGAAATGAGTAACATTATAACATAGTATGGGTTGAGATGGGTAGCAAATTAACACAAAGCGGGTCAAGATGGGTAACTGAAAAACTATGTGAACATAATGAATTTCAACGGGTAAGAATGATCAGTAATATATTAATGAGAAAATCATTAAAAATTATTCAAACAAATTATTTGTTTAGTTACAACTCATTTTAACTTGAACGAAATAAACTTTTTTTAAAATGACCAGTTTAAACGCAAACGGATTTTGCTTAAAACCCAACTAACCCACACCCATCCTAACACACACCCGTTTTATCCCGTTACCCAACCCAAACCGTCCATTTTGCCACTCATAATAAAAATGGATTCTATAATAAAGAAGTAATTGGACTAATCTTCAAAAGATAAAAATTCCTAGGTAGATGACAATTGACTAGTCTATGTTGTCCTTTGTTTTATATGCATACATTTGAACTTTTAATTTGAATTTTCATGTCATATTTTATTGTTTCCTTTATCTCGGTGTTAAGTTTTTGACCTGGCTCATTTCCACAAAGAAAACTCCAGGATCATATCCTCCGATTCATGTGATCATTTATTCAAAATCAAGAAACTTAAAGAATGTTCTATGTATGTGCAAGACCTATTAAGATTCCTTCACAAGTAACTCCAAACCAGACAGACGCTCTCATGGAATCTATCATCTTTATTGGATTTGCATGCATTGTGCACTTTGACCCGGTTTAATCTGTAAATGAAAACTTACTTTGATTCGGCAAAGATGTGACCATTCACATGCACTGGTGGCAGAGCTTGAACGTTTTGAAGAGGGGGCATAAATTCACGAAACCCATGATACATGTTAATTTTTTGAATCAGGGGGCGAAACCACTATTTTAGCTAAAAATAACCCTTCGGCAGTCATCAGCCGTCCCCTCCCCAGGCCCTATAAAAGCTCCGCCACTTCATGCACATGCTGATTTAGCTCAACGATTTTGCATCAACACAAAGATATAAAATGTACTTTTTAAAACTTGTGATCATAATATAGAGATATATAATATATATATATATATATCGTATACATATACCTGATCAAAGAAATTACCATGAGTGAGTATAGAAGTTGCGGTAGAAGATCAAGAATATAAGCACTATGGGTCTTTAAACAAACTAAAATGTGCAGTTTGTATCTTGGAAACTAATTAATTATGCATGCTTATTACCACTTTCAACTGCCTATTTGGCTCAACAAGCTACTTAAAGATCTTGCCTTTACCACCCCAATCTTTGTCTTTTTACTGAATACCTTCGAACCCTCCATTGATGATACACCCCAATGTTTAAACTCTTCATCATCATCCTCGTGGTATTTGATGTCATCGTCGTCGTCTTCGTTGTCATCGTCGTCATCAATATGTTGTTGTTTTAGTGCAAGCGCATGTCCTTGGCTGCTGCCACGAACATTAGTCATGCTTCTAAGCCTTCCTTTTCCTAGATGATGCTCACACAAAGAGTACCCAACAAGGGTTTGTTGACTGCACCGCCATCCCCTTCCATTTACACGGCTACACCGCGATCCTTCCAGTATCGCGCCCTCTGATCTCTTCTCGTTCTTCATGTTCTTCGTGTTCTTCGAACACATTGTGACAAGTTTATTATCATTCTTTTTGGGTTTTGGTTTCAATATTGAACCCTCAGTCGTCTCAAAATCTTGTGCACCATCATTGATCAATCTCTCCCATGGCTTCCTCTTTTCTTCTTGACCGGAACCAGCGTGTCGCCTTGAAGCCAGCCTTTCAACACTAAAGATACAAAACCGGCCACTTGTATAATCAATCTGTCATACATGAAGCCATATACGAAAACACATACAAACACACATAGTGAACATACCAAGATCATGAATGTTTGCTTCTGTACACAAGATGCTTTCTTTCCTGGAATCAAACAAGAACAAGAACAATAACAAGAAGATCGAAAAAGAAGTGTGTGTATCAGTGTGTGTAAATGCTTTTATTAGAATTGCTAAAAATGAAACGAAGAACAAATTAAGAAAAGATATGAGATATGGTGAACATTGTACAAGGGGACCAGCTAGCTTTCATGCTATCATGCACCACATGGTGCAATTTTTAGGATTAGGATCGTACATATGGTTGGCTCGATAACCTGATATAAAAACACCATTTGATCTACAGTGTTTTTGCACTTCCGGCCATTATTTTTCTTTACATAATTTTAATTATTTCCTTGTGGGTGTTAATAAATAATAAATATAATCATGTGTGTCCCTAAAAAGATTCGTAATTTTTTCTCCGGTGATGAACATGAAATCAAACTATTTCTTACCCGCAACCAGTATCATCACCCTTGATTGACTCTATCTTCATCTCAGATTCCAACTTCTTGAAGATCTAAAAACGAAAACAAACATAAAAACATAAAAATCTAAAGATGTGATCTGTAGTTACATCATACGTTCAGAACTTATGATGCAGTTTAGATGTATGCAAATGAACTACCTCAGTGTTGTTCTGGTCATTACAATCGCCGGAGGAGACCCAAGTGGAGGGTTGAAGCCCGATCTGGGTGGCGTGATCGGTGGAACACGGCGAAAGAGGGCGGTGACATTGATTTGGATGATCAGAAAACTGAAGCCGGGTATTATCATGACCAGCATGTTGATTCCCATTTGGGTGCAGTTCTTGATGTTGCACCGGTGGCACCGGCGGCTGACGGTGGTTGTGGTTACCGGCGAGAAGATTCGGCGACCGTGGTGCGGTAATAGCTGCTGAAAGACACAAGAAACGCTTCCTGATCCTCATATGTTTTGAGCCCAATAAAATCGGGAAGATGAAGAACAAGAAAAATATGTGTTGCACTCTTTCTCTCTCTCTCTAGCTTTTATTTGTTGCACCACACAACCTCAAAGAGAGGGTTTGGGGTTTGGCACGTGTGATCGGCACGTGAGTAGGTGGACCGGTTCGAGCCGGTCCGGTGGGGGGACATGTACGGGTGGTGACAGGGTGGTGAAGTGGGTTGAGTAGTTTTATCGCTTTACAACTTTTGATTCACATAAATGAAATTCGTGGGACCCATTTCAACAACGACCAAGATACTTTCGTCTCCAGGTCCGGTTAAGGATTCTTGTTTGGACCGGTCACTATGTGTTCATCCTTTTTTTCTACGGTTTGGTTTTGTGGTCCGGGTAAGACCGGCTCAATTAATATACTCTATATTTAAATTATATATGTTGTATTCACATTTTCTCATGACTTTCTGATTTAATAATCAAGAAATGTAAAGTAATTACTTAGGTTTTATGGACCACTTTGTATCGTGAGATCATTTTTAAATGATAGTTTATAGAAATTTTTATAGTAAATTACGGATTTAGCTTATGTGATTTAAGTGTTTTAACTATTTTAGCCCATAATATAATTTTATATCAATTCAGGTCCTGTGGTTTTGAAGACTAACGGTTTTGGCCCTCAAACTTAACTATTATAACGGTTTTGGCCCCAAACTTAACTATGATTGAAGACAAAAAACGTTACTTGTCTAAACTACAAGGGCTAAATTGATAAAAAAAATTCTATTTGGGTCAAAATAGTTAAAACACTTAAACCACGTGTGTAAAAACCGTAATTTACTCAAATTTTTATTTAAGAACAATATTTCCTAATATTTATAGACAAGATAAGGGTCAAGCTAACTAGCTAAGAAATTCTTAAGAAATAAAAATTACAAGTGAGATGGGGAAAACATTGTTCATAAGAGATATAAACGTTTAGAAAATAGAAACTAAATTAAAGGGATCGATAAAACATCTCATGTTCAAGATTGTCAAAGCGATCACTTTTAGGATGTGAAAGTGTTCGATAGAGGAAGGAGTTCGGTGGCTATCAAACTTATTTAATATAATCTTCAAAAGTGAAATTATGCTAGATTAGTGAAGGAGTATTGTCTTAGTTCCTCTTACAAATGCGAAGGAAACGTCGAACATTTTGGTAACTAAAAGGATTCAACTACTAAGCCATACTATCAAGTTGTAGGAAAAGATAATAATAAAGGCTACATTTAGAGTGGAAACTCATGTTACTATAAACTAACAAAATTTATTTTAGGCATGTCTACTACTACAAGGGCAATAAATATTCTAAAGAGATTGATAGTAAAGTACTAAGAGAAAAAACTAGATTTGGCTATAGTACTTATTAACTTTGAATTGACTGACAATGTGCCACTTAAAAATGATTTTGGGTAGGGCTTATGGAAAAAGTGATCCTTTTGAGGTATGTTAGAGAAAATAAGGGATATGTATAATAATGCTAATCGACTGTTTGGTAGGATCTTAATTATTAAGTGCTGAATGATTAAGATGTCTAAAAAGTGTTGGTTAAATGTCTGAATAAAACCAAAAAGTACACCGAAAAGCCACAAAAAATACCCTCAAAATAGTCGGTCGAGGATTTCAGACACAGGCTCCCCTGTCGCCGCCCCTATCACTGCCGCCCCCGGCGCAGTGCCTGGCATCGCAGCACTTGTCGTCATCGCCACTAAAAATCGACCATCTTCTTCGATCTAGGGTTTGGAGCAAACCCAAAAACTCAGACAAAGAAGAAATGAAGCAACCGAAGAAGGGAGGCGGTCGTGAGCGGTAGTGAGTAGCAGTCGGTTAATCGATCATCTTCTCTGATCAAGGGTTTGGGGCAACACACAAAAACTCAGATGGCGAAGAAATGAAGCAAGCAAACACAAAAACTCAGACTTGGTCGGCATGTTTTAACCCCACCGGATGTGCAAGCAGCCCCTCTTTTCTCTCATTCAGACTTGGTTTGAAGTCTGAATGAATCAGACCTCATTCAGACCTTATATCCCATTCAAATGTGGTTGTTTTGGACCAAACAAACGGTCTGAATCTGAATGGTTCAGATTCAGACCCAACAAACAACTTCTAAAACAAAAATTTATGTGCAAGTGAGGGATAAATACTTCTCAAACAAATCGAAACGGAGCTAGTTTCACATTTACCCGGCAAAACCCGAACCGAAATCAACCAAAAGAGGTTGGAACCGGTCAAAACTGAAACAGAAACCTGAACCGGTTATTGACTTTGTTGACCGAAACTGAAACCGATTAAAAAAACGGTTTGCCCACCTCTACATAGCATCATGAAGATCGCCGTTGTGTTGAGCAGCCTTTTTATGAAGCGGTGTCTGAAACAATTTTTACAGCTTCATAAACTATAATTGTCTATATGTTGACGTCAATCATAATTTTATTTACCAAAACATCGAAATGGGGTGATGCTTTATAATTCTTTGGAACCTTTGAGTTAAAAAAACACAATAACATGTACAAAATACAATTTATTATTACAATCAGTGGTGGATTCATGATTTTTTTTTCTATGGTCACTTTTTCCCATGGGCTCACCCTCCAAAGTGGGAGGTCTTGGGTTCGAACCTTTTTGGTGGAAATTTAATAGATATCCAGATGAAGGAACAAATCATGGCTTTATTCCCGGGTTCGAACTTAATGGGGGATGAGGGATTACGGATTCCATCCGGTTTCCGCACATCTGGGGGCAATCAATCGACAGGACAACTGAAGGTAACAAGACGAGACAGTTTAACTGTCGTTCAAAAAAAATTATAATAACTTAATGTTATAACTTTTGGATCGTGTTTAGCTTGCTGGGCCGGATCGGATCAGATCTAAGAGTAATTCCGTAATTAAACATTTCGTAGTTGAAACTAAAAAAAATAAAAACCTAACCTCATAGAAATTGAACCCTAGACCTATTTTAAAGAATGATCCATAATACTCTCAATAACCATTATACAAACTTCGATATAGGTGTTATGAATCTTTTCAATTATATTTATGTTACTTCAAAAATCCTATGGTATAAAAAAACTTCGAGATATACATCCCTATTAATGAGCTGAGATCTAATATGGTCCCATGACCCCGAAGCCCCACAAATAGGTCTGCCCATACCATGAAACAACATGAGCACCATGATGATTGAAGACGAACTTATTTTGATGAGACGATTCTATCATGTTTTGCGTAAACAAACAAAATTACCCGTATATTCCTATTTTTCTGTAGAGTCTAAGAGAGAAAGATGGATACAAACTTACATATCCCTGTTTGCATAAACATGCCGGCCGGTTAATATAGTAGGCTCGTGTAGAATAAAATTTCTCAAAAGAGTCGGTAAATATAATTAAAAAAAGGGTTGTGTTAATCTCACACCCAATTCTTTATTTCACACCCTAAAGACGTGTCGTACAGTACCCTACGCCACGTACAACAACATTCTACTCTGACATTCAGTCAATGATTAAGTGTTGTACGTCACGTAGAGTACTATACGCTACATAGATAACATCGTACCAAAAGTACTGACACCTCTGCACAGTAATGGGTTGTACGCCACGTAGAGTACTGTACGTGGCGTATAAAGGACAATAATATGAGAAGAGCAGTCTGGTACCTGACATGATGTGAATGATATACTCTACGTACAAAACTGTACGTGGAGTATAGAGGACAAATAATTGATTTTGAACTCTTGTGATTGTACTGAAAGTGCCTTATACGCCACGTTACAGTACTATACGACACATGTAAAAATTTACAATTCAAATATCATACAAATAACGAAATGATGTAAGATTCCATTTCTTATATATATAACGAATGAACGTTTATAAAATTCATCATTCGCATTTTTTTTCTTACGAATTCTATTTGAATTTTATCAGTTGTTTATTGTATTCATATAATGTCATTTGGGACGTGAATTTCTTCTTTGGAGACGACAAGATAGAACAAGATTATGTCGGTCGATCTTATTATGGTGACAGTAGACCTCAGGAGCTGCCTGATTTAAACGAGGAACCCAACTTTCAAGCATACAACGCGAATAGGATTCCTGATTTAAATGAGGATCCTTGCGTTGAGTCTTTTTACAGTTACGAAAACCAGCAAGAATTTGGATGGGAAAGTCAGCTTTCTTACAAACATGAAGCTAATGATGTATATTCAGAAACACAAAATAGCGGGCATGATTATTATGATGGGGGCCATCATGGTAAAGTGTTTTAGGATACCGATCAGGATTTTATGTCTCATGATGAGCTGGTTGCCTGAGTGAAAAGCAGAGCGGTTGACAACGGTTATATTGTAGTCACCGCTCGATCTAAAAAGAAAGGAGACGTTGTAAAGAAGGTATGGCTTGTTTGTGATCGTGTGGTGAACACAAGACCGTTGCGACGCGTAGACACTCTGGCAGCAAGAAAATTGGTGTGCATTTTAAACTGGTTGGCGTTTACACGAAAAGCGTCTTGTTTGGCAGTTAGAGGCTCAAAATGACGAGCATAACCATGAGGCCGCTCAACATCTAGAAGGGCATCCATTTGTAAGAAGGTTGTCTCAAGATGAACAAAAAATGGTGGGACAGCTGACAGAACAACATATGGACCCACGCAATATTCTGTCAACTATCAAGAAGCAAAATCCTGATAATGATTCTGTAATCAGGGACATATACAACGCCCAACAGAAAATAAAAAATGAAAAGAAAGAGGTACCACTCCAATGCAGGTTCTGGAAAACCTACTGCATTCCAAGGGCTATGTGTATTATACTAGAGAAGATCCTGCAAGGAATGTCGTCGAGGAAGTGTTCTTTTGTCATCGAAGTGTACACATACTGGCGAGCGTTCTCGCATGTGTTGATGATTGACGCCACATACAAAACGAACATGTACAGAATACCGTTTGTACAGATTGTTGGTTGACTTCAACACACCATACGTTTTGTATTGCACATGCATTTATAATAAAAGAACGTGAAGAGAATTACCTGTGGGTAAGAAGAAGCTGAAAGAAAGTGTTAGACAAGTGTATGAAGCCCTATGTAATAATAACAGACCGAGATCTTGCATTGATGAATTCGTGTAAGCTGGTATTTCTGACGCAAGTAGGTGCTTATGCAGTGGCACATAAGCGAAAACATTTCTAAACACTGCAAGGCAAGTTTTTCTAACAGTGATTGGAACAGATTCCGTCATATGTGGACGACATTGTGGAGTCTTCATCTGAGGACATTTATCAATACAATTATAACAAGTTATACGAACAAGCTAACCAAAATACAAACGACAACGTAAGTTTTTTACACAAAAAATACATATATACATATATAATATAATACACTAATTACGTGGTTACGTTTTGTTTCAGGCGTTTTAAATATTAACGCAAACATGGTTGAACAGTTACAAAGAAAGTTTGTATCTGCTTGGACCAACAAAACCGAAACTTCGGTCAACATACAACCAACAGAGTCGAAAGTCAGCACGCGAACTTAAAACGACATTTTAAAAACACCAAATAGTTTCTTGCCACACTTGTCGGGTTTGTTGACAAAGTTGTAAATTCACAGGAGGTGAACATAAATCACGGTTTTGAAACAAGCAAGGTGAAAACTATGAGTCATCACAAAAAAACGTTGTTTGATTACCTTCAATGTAAGGTTTCATACAAAGCTCTTGATCTGCTTGTTGTTTGAAAAAAGCAAGATACAGGCATTGCGAACCGGAAATCATACATGTAACTATCAACTTTTTACCAGTTGTGGCTTACCGTGTGCTTGTCGTCTGTCAAAAATATGAAAACACAGGGTAACATTATAACGTTCTTTCATTATTATTATAGTAAACGTCTTTCATTTGATACAAACTTTGATAATCAAAATTGTTTCAGATACCAAAATTCCATTTCTGCCGTAGATATGTTCTGGACCAAACTTGATACTCGTCCTTTATTTTAGACGAAGAAGAAATTAATGTCGAAGAACAGTTACAAGTCGTGAAACAACAAATAATGATACAACCGACCAAAGTGAAAAAAAGTATGATGAAAAAAATACTGGCTACAGCTTTCCTTGGAAAGTGATAAGAAACCGCCTGTTGTTCAAAAAGACGTTCGTGGACGTCCTAGTTCTAAATTGCAGCAACAAAAGAAACAGGACTCAAACACAACGTCTTGATCAACAAGCAGACATAGTTCTTACACCATTCCAAGTTTAAAAGATCAGACTGTTGCACTACAGCGTAGTCGGTCAACATCTTCAAAA